>JBBPLY010000028.1:78162-104184 GCA_038090035.1 Xerocomus nothofagi | reverse complement strand
CAGTCGATACTTGATGCGTATGTTGGACTTTGGTGATGGCGTTCGTCCGTTGTTGATAGTACACTCTTCAGTGGGCGTACGCAAATCACGCCAGGGTCACGCACAGTACTTGGAATTGGTCCCGGTAAGGTTACCTCCTTGTGAGCCCATACTCGTATCCCTGACGAATAGCTCTAGCACCAGTAGAGCTCATAAACCAAGTTACTGGGCATCTCAAGCTGCTGTGAATGCCAAGAGATACATGTGTTTTGTGGGTATACCGCCAAATATGATCCCTTGCAATAGGCGTGAGAATAGTCCATGTGCATGATGAGTCTGCAAAGTAGGTCTAGGATGTGAGGAGTTCTCCTTTTGTCTGGAATTGCCGTCTAAGTAGCTGACCCCGAGCTGTTTCCACCGGATGCGGCACCACCCTTCCCTGCATTGTCTGTCGGATTGACGTCAATTTGATTCGACGTGCGTGTGGGATACACCTACCTGTATCCAGTTCGATAAGTGCAGGATGGTTATCGACTACTAATCCCCCACCGCCGCTAGCCCCCGAGAATCCACTGCCCGCGGGAACCTTACTGGCGAAGCTGGCACCTTTGACGGGGCTGAGCAATGCACCCTTGGATGACCCAGAGACAGCGCCGCCTCCATAAAGGCTGTCAGCTGACCTGCGACGAGACGACGCTCGCGTGCTTACCAGAACCCACCCTGGCCAGCGATATGTCCATGAGACCAGGCATGACGCAGTCTGTTGACGAGCTTGCACAACCGTTCGAAGAAGTCGACACGGAGCCCCCGGTAGCCTCTCTAGCCTGACCGCCGACGCCTGAAGTTGCGGAGCTGATGCCGTTGCGTGCGGATACCTCGTCGACGGGGACGGCACGCACGACTGGAACGAGTACGAATGCGAGTGCAAGGACGGAGTAGGAAGGCATGGTGTCGGTCGAGAGGGTCAAGTCGACGCGGTTCATATGAGATAGAGTCACGTGTGTTGATTTCTTGGAAAATTACATGTAATGAATATCCGCTGGATGACCTTCATGGCGACCACCGTCGCCCTCGCCAGAACGTATCGATATTTCTTTTACACTCATCCAAACCGTACTCTCGCTCTCACAGGTGGCACGCTCAACGCCTTTGGCGACGTCGTCGCTCAGTTCACTCAGAACGCTGTCCGTCCCAATCCACCTTCTCCATCTTCTTCACTCACCCCTGTCTTTCTTCGCAGCGTGCTCAGGACCACCAGCGTCGGCCGAGCTGGGATTCTGCTCGCACTCTCCGTTTCTTCTGCTTCGGTGTCGGCATAAGTATGTACCTTACCTTGTTCATCGCGAGTAAACCTTGAAACCGCTCCTTCCGAGGCCCCCTCCTGGGCAGATGGAACCTTTTCCTCGAGCGCAAGTTTCCTCTTCGCAGGCGGCGCACCAACAGAGTCAGCTTTAGGGCCTTGTCAAAGAGAGTTGCGGCAGATCAGTTCATCATGTGAGTTTACTGCGATCCACCCGGTTTTCGCCTCCACCTGATCATCGCACTCTTCCAGGGCACCCCTGGGTGTATGTCTTCGAATTCCCTCGCCCATCTCGGTTTCTAATTCCGTCACTTTTCCACAGCTTGCAATATTTGTTGGCTCTATTGGCATCATGGAGGGCCGAACCGAGGATCAAATTCGGGGCAAATATGCTGATATGTACACCACTGCTTTACTGACCAATTGGAAAGTTTGGCCATTAGCACAAGTATACCGTTTACACGTCTCGTCGCGTTGGAATCTGACATCTACGCAGTTGATAAATTTCCGATTTATGCCTCTACCATATAGAATACCATTTCAGTCTGCATGTGGTGTCTTCTGGACTCTTTACCTTTCCATTCTCAATGCCAGGTATGTTTTCTAGTTGACCGTCAATAATTCATCCAAAGCCCCTTTGCAGGGAAGATGAAAAGCAAGATAGAGAAGCTGCGATGAGATAGACACTGCATGGCATATCCAGACTCGTTCACATTTCTTCTTTCAATCCATCACTAGATACCTTCAATTCCCCGCTGGTGTAGTTTAGGCTCTTACCTCCTTTGCCTCCCATATACTTTCAGGGTTACCATCGTTTACTTTTTTATTTATTTGGGTCAGTAGGGTTTCTCAGGTAGGACACTTGATACACGTAGTCCCCAAATACACGCGTAGACTTGACCGATTATCACGTTTGCCCATACTTGGGCTCAAAGAAGGCAGGTGGAAGTTTCGACAGCACATCCACCAGGGGTTTCTCCACGAGGACCATCTCTCCTGGGCCCACGAAATCCAACGCGAGAATCGGGCGGTAGTTTGTAACCATCCGCAAATTCCGCGCCTCATATGCACTGTTTTGGAGGTCCGGACGTGGAGCGAGGGCTGGCACACCCCGATAGTCTTGTAAGGAATGCCTTGCCTCGGATTTGCGACGTTTTCGCGGTTCAGTATATTTTCCTAGCCAGTCAAGCTTGAGTTTACATAGCCAAGAAGAGCCCCAGAAAATGGCTTCTTTTCTAGGTAGCGCGGCAGGATGCGTTCCATATCTTTTTTGCGAGGAGTCGGTCATCTCGAGGTCACCGTTCGCCCGAGCCGATAGGGGCAGAGTCGGACCTGGCTCGAAAATGACGCCAAGCACAGGATCTGGTGTGTCAAACAATTGTTTTGGTATGCGTGAGTTGAGGTCGTGGGCCCATACAGGAACTTCACTACGTTCAACATCAAAGATGTGTATAGTGTTGTTCGGGAGGACGATCATAAGGATGTGTGGCTTATCCGGGTTGAAGATCAGTACGTTTGGTGGGTGGGGTAACGAGGGTAAAGTGCTGTGGTACTGCACACAGATTAGCGGGCACTGCTTGTTAGCATAAAACTCTACACATGCCTGGATCGAGTCAAGGTTAAACACGAACGTCCGACTGAGGTCATCCGAAGTCGCGAGCCATTGCCCGTCGGGGCTTACAGCCATGCGTATCACGAATGGTGGACCGTCCGACTGAAGTGACTCGTGGTCGTCATTGTCTGCATCTTGCACCTGACCTCTATCCGATCCACGAACTAGCCGACCGCCACGAAGTGAGGCCAGTTTTCGATGCTGGTCAAATCGTCTCAACACGGTGGGCTCTTCGTTGCTGAGGTCGATTATGAGGATGAAAGATGTCGTTGCTGAAGCCAAAACTAATTTGCTTGAATCAGGTGTGAAGATGAAGTAACTTCCACCGGTCGAACGGGATCCTTTTAAGCCCGAAGTAAAGATGTGCGCCTCTAGCACAGAGCTTAGTGAGCGAACCCGCCTTGGCCTCATCTCCCCTGTGGGCTGATGGGAAGCATTGGCGATTGAGCACTCTTCTTGCATAGTATGAACGTAGACTCACTGTATTACACAGTTCGAAAAGCTTCGTCTCGCACAGATCTGAAACAACAAGCCATCGTCCATCGTCGGAAAGAGCACTTGCCATGAGGTTCGTTTGTACACTGAATTCCATCTCAAGTATACTCTCCCAGTTCACCCTCAACTCGGGATCTGTGGAATTATCCCTGCCGTCGATCACCATCGATGTACTTGGGATATTGAGCACACGCCAAATATTCAACCCAGACTCGTGCATGTACGACACAAGCCTTGCACCCCTAGCGATGGAAACGGCAGAGAAATATGGGATCCGCCGATAGTACGAGTCTTCGAACGTGGTCCCGATACTCGTTGCTAGTGGGTTTACGACTCGTGATGCCATTGTGGATGTTGTCACACTCGCGGGCAGGCAAGGTGTCAGGACCACGGACATGTCGAGACCGCCAGACACGAGAATAGGCGCCGCAAATGGCACGCCAGAGGCGGATTTTCGTCTATAGACAGGTGGAAGTGGGCTATAAGGTGGCCATATCGCCAGCGAACGTACATCGTGCGAATGCATTCGTCGCGAGGCTGACTGGATCCATCGACTCGCTGGGCCACTGAATGTCGACGAGGAACCTGGTGCAGACGAAACACAGGTGAATTGGACTACTTTCTGGTCGACGCCTGACGTGAAGACGGTTGTCCCGTCTGGTCCAATCGTGAGGCAGAGTACATCTGCACCATGAGCGGTGAAACTGTGAATTTGTGTGCATGTCATTGAATCCCAAAACTTGACAGTGCCCAGCGAATCGCCAGATACAATCGTTCCATCGCTACCATTGTTTCAGATCGCAGGAATCGCAGGACGGATGGAAGGACCCTCACGCAAGTATTCCGACCGCCCAGACAAGTGTCCTATCTCCTTTTATTTTATCGGTCCCCATGCGATCCGTTGGCCGTCCGGTGCTGATGTCCCACTTCCGCAAGCTGCTATCTGAGCCCCCGGTTACGAGCCACGAATCAGTCCACTCGTGCTCTCCATCTTCACTATCATCACCACTTTCCTCTGGGTCACTGCGTTGGCTTGCAGCGCTGTTTGCATTTGTCTTTGACTGTCGGGGTGCTGGAGGGCCCCATGCAATGCTGAGGATACGACATTTGACGTGATCGAAGCGGCGAAAGTGCTGCAGTGTGTCGGCCCAGAGAGAAAGCAGTCGAACACGACCATCTTCACATCCCAACGCCAGTAACGTTGACGCAGAGTTCGCTGCCATGCTCCATATGGACCCCCCCTGAGAGCTGATTGTCCTCTGCAGCAGTGAGTCGAGACAGACGACTGTCCGATATGAGAGTGACACACCCTCACTGTATTTCCTGCCACGTCCCACTCTAGGAGTTCCGTTCCACCACCTGAGCTAAACAGGCGAATATCTGAAAGGGATGGAACCCTATCAGAAGGGAATACATCTGGATATCTTATGGTCAACGCCAGGGAGTCGACCTTTGATGGGTGGGGTCCAGGGAGAGTCTGCGGTCGACGGAATTGAGTACGGGGGTGACGGAGTAAGCAAGCTGACCTTGCGACGGTGCCAAGCCTGCGAAGCTTGTGGCTCGCCGAGTTCTCCTGTCCACTCAAGCAAGTCTATGTTTCCGTTCGCGTGACCGACGACAAGGGTGCCGAATGCTGGACCGCGATGGCGATCGCGCTCACGCTGCTTGCCCGTTGGCTTGGTTGTCAGCGAGGGCAGCGGCAAGGGGGGGAATGCGAGGGCAGTTACTGGGGAAGGGGAGGCGTCGACAAACCTGCATCGGTGAAGTGCAAGCGGAGGCGAACTGTCCGACATGGCCTCGACAACGATTTTTTCCTTCTTTCTTTTCCTCAATGGTTGCCTTTTTTGGGTTATGTCGCTCATGGGTCACGTGAGCATATGTATGTATTTTTCTCATTGCCCGTCGCTTCAAGTTCAGCCAAGATGTCGATGTTCGGTCGTACTCCTGCGGTGCCCTCGGGCGTCAACCATGAGCGCATCGAGATGGCCATTAACGAGCAAGTCATTCACTCCCGTCGTCGCCGTTTATTTACTCCTTCCAGGATCGACATGGTCTCGGACGTCTTCAATCGCATTGTCGCGTAGGTCCAGCCAACCGACAAGCACGCGCTCTCACTCGGTACCATATAGGTCTTGTCACAGCAAGTGCATCAGTCCACGCTATGCCGAGGGCGACCTCAACAAGGGGGAGAGTGTCTGCATAGATCGATGTGTTGCAAAGTTTTTCGAGGTCAATAAAAAAGTCGGCGAGAAAATGCAGAGGGCAGGGGCCAATGCCCAGGCAACCGGTGCCACCTCCTTTGGACTATAAGAGCCATCTCGGTGCGTTCGACGAATTTACCGTAACCTGACGCTCAGTCCCGTTCATACCAGACTATGCATACACATGCGAGGTATACTACCCGTCAGCACTACTTGCCAAAACCGGGGAAGCACTCAGCTAGCGTCTTGGAGTGCTTATTCTGTGCATGTTCCTCTAATCTGCAATGCACCCATGTAAATTACATCAATCATAACTCGACTATCATCGTAAAACTCACGCCGGAGCCCGTGTCGTTAACAACTGCAATGAGAAAAATATGAGTGAAATCCAGTAGCAGATTTGAGTGATGACACGCACAAAGCTCTGTCTGCAGGTCGAGCAGATGATGTTTTTGGCAGCTTCATTGAGCTTGGTGCGACTGGTCGGACCCTTGTCCGCAATCTTGCTAGCATTCCGTTCACGCCTTTGAGCGGCTCTGGCACCCTATCAGCCAGTGAGCATCCAGTAACAGAGTGTTTGTTTGACTCTACCCACGTTACCCATCGAAAAGGAAGAAGAAGAAAAGGTCACTGGCCAAGAGGCTCGCAGGCCTTGAATGACTCGGCCTTATATAATCCAGATAAGATAAGATATCCACTTGCGACCACCCAAGCCAGACGGTTACAACTGACAACATTACATCGGTGCGCTGGTTCGCAGAGCCACGCAGGATTACTGGCATTCACAGCGAATTTTCCAGCCCGACAATCCACTGTCTGCTCTCGGCCACGATGGATCCAAAGCTCCAATCGATCATTGAACAAGTCAAGGTGGATGTTTTAACTCCAACTCAGGAGGCAGATAACGAAATACAGCTTAGGAAAGTGTCCAGGAGCTTTGTTAGTGAGTTTATATCGCATCTTTCTTGTACTCCGTCCGATCATGATAAGCCGATACAATCACAGGTAGGGAAGAGCCGAAATACACCGTGTCGGAATCCGCGCTCAAGCGACCGCCTACACAGTACCGACCAAGGCGATGTACGAGTACGCTGTACGAGCATCGATTGGAGACGCCGTCTTTCATGAACCCTGCACCTCCGCCTTCGAGAACCACATGGCACAACTCACCGGAAAGGAAGCCGCACTCTTTGTGACTAGCGGGACACTCGGTAACCAGTTAGCAATACGAACACATTTGCGCCAGCCACCATTTTCAGTCCTCACTGATGTTCGAAGTCATATCAATGAGTATGCCACCATGGCAGTGCCCTTGCATCCCCGAGTCGCGCTGACCACACGAGATATCGTAGATATGAAGCAGGAGGTGCTGCCATGCACTCGGGTGCTTATCCAATCCCTGTCACACCCTCGAACGGTTTGTTTCTATCCAATTTGAGCCTGGTTCTATACTGACCATTTGAAAGGACATCACTTGACTTTAGAGGACGTAAAGGCCAAGGCCGTGTTGGAGTCCGATATTCACGTGTAGGTGCCCCTTTCCTTCAGTTGTACGTTGATTCACTGTTCATTAGTGCACCAACCCGTCTCATTTGTCTCGAGAATACCTTGAACGGCACGATCTTCCCCAAAAATGATATCACCGAGATTTCCAGGTTCGCTCTGGAGAACAATATTCTGATGCATCTCGATGGTGCCCGTCTCTGGCACGTAGCTGTTGAGACAATGATTTCATTGTCAGAGCTCTGTGCTCCTTTCGATTCAGTTAGCCTTTGCCTCAGCAAAGGTCTTGGTGCTCCAGTCGGATCCTGCCTCGTCGGGTCAAAGGTGTTCATTGACAAAGCTCGCTGGTTCCGCAAAGCTTTCGGAGGGGGGATGCGACAAACTGGAATTCTCGCGGCTTCCGCGGCTTACGCACTTAGCCATAACTTCCCGCAGTTGCCCCGCGTACATGCGCTGGCGAAACGCTTGCAACTGGGGTTGGAGGAGCTAGGGGTCGGTATATTATGCCCGGCGGAAACCTGCATGGTAAACAAACAATCCCTCGACAAGTCATCCTCGCTTACGGTTTTGTGCAGGTGTTCTTCGACCCTTCTACCATTGGTGTCGAGTATGGGGAGGTAGTGAAACGCGCCGCTGCCCTTTCGGATCCTATTGCACTATACGGCTCACGGCTTGTGGTGCACATTCAAACGTCAAGCAAAGCCATCGACGCCTTTCTGCAACTTGTCGGTGAGTTGAGGGACGAGAAGATGAAGGAAGGGTTTGTACCATCTGCTGCACAAACGTTGGGGAATGGTACGACGATGAATGTCTATGGAAGGGCATAACCACGAACGTTCAGACTCCACACATGTAGTATATTGTACGTCACGTGCTACGCGCGATCAAACGTCGTGTGGCACAAAGCTAGCCCGATCTACAGCAAGTAACACTCCAAATTAGCCGTACGCGAGCCATGTCCAAGTCAGAAAGGGAGGATGTTATTGCAAGTCTTGTACGTTGTGCGGTCCCCACCGTCTTTTGGCGCTGACCGCACCCAGGCTGCGAGACTCTTCTCAGCCATGCTCGACGACCTTGTGATGGATGCTACCCTCCAAGGTCATCACGAAATCGCGCGGAGTCGAGTTTCATGTCAAATATGTCGTACACGGTGAGCTTGCTTCATTATCACACCTCAGTCGGTTCTTTACACCCTCCCAGCTGTTGTGCAGGTGGGGTATACTGCACGGCACTTCTCGTTCAATTTGGTTAACCACCATATCTTGGATCCATTTTATATAGTTCATGGAAGCAGTGGACACGCGTTACCGCAGTCGCAGGATGCAGGAAGTGTCGAGACATTGTTGTCAGCGGGCAAGACCCTCCCAAATACTGGAACGAGTACACCGACAATTGTCAGGGACGGCAACATACTCTTCGAGTGTATGGTGTGTAAACGTCAGGTCCGTCGAGTCTCCGCTACGTCTTCCCTCGTCGCAATACCCACTTGTTGTCGCTCCAAGGTCGCTTCAAATAGATATGCGCCTCATCTCAGTTCATGTATGGGCATAGGAACTGGTGTACGACGCGGGGCAGCACGTGCTACAAATCTCAAAACGAAGTATGACATCAATGAAATCATGTTGTGTTGGTGGACCAACCGTTTTTCAGAGCGCCGATTGACTCTGCCCGGTCGGCATCGCCGTATCCTGGCTCTGAGAATGGTAACATCTCGGACGAGAACTCCAACGTAAGAGTGAAAGCGAAATCCAAGGATAAACTGGCCGGTATTTGACACTCTTTAAATGCGAGATGTATCACCTCATTGTGCTATAGATGAAGCGGATTTCAACCTCAAGCGTAAAAGGGTAAGTAGCTATGTTTTTCGCATGAGTCTACTATTCGCATGCGAAAGTAGACGGGTTCACCACAAATATCTCCGGCAAAGAAGCCAAAGAAACAGAAGACGACTGGTATGTCGCCGCATTGATGTTCCGTTGTCACATTTTAATGTGGCTCAGGGTCCCCTGTTTCACGACTGAAGGCAGGGCTGGATGGCGTTGCAAATCAGGTTTGCTTCTCTCTGAATCTGGGTCTCTCCATTCTGTAGTCTCTGCAGGTCCCCTCTTCACAGTCCAAGGTCCCCTCAAAGCTGCGCTCGTCATCGATCGCGTCGTTTTTGGACAGAGAACGGTCTTGCACGCCTGGGTCGCAATCCTCATCTGGTACCCCGGTTGGCACTTCTGCCTCGGCTGCGATGTCATCCAAGAGTCCCGCTGGGACAGGACCGCCGAAGCGCGGACGCCCGAAAGGCAGCAAGACGGGGATGGGCAGAGGTGCAGCTCCGTTGGAGGCACAGACGAAACGTCCGAGTCCGCCTCGACCGCCGCCGCCGCCTGTGCGGATCGAGCCAGATTACTTGATTGGTGTGTGGGACGATAGTGACTTTACGAGCGAGGCTGATATGACGGTTAGATGTGGAAGGAGAGGAAACGGGATCTTCTACGGACACGGATGGATCGTGAATATGTATCTATGTATTAATGCACTCGGAGTACGTCCATGCCAGTAGTTAGCCGAGCTCTCCCACGTATATCCGCACAAAGCCAAGTCGAACATTTTGAGCGCAGTCCATCTCGACACCGTTGAAAACGTTTCCACTCCTTGCTCGCAGGACGACTCTGCCCCACGCTCCTTCTCTTTCTCCAAATGGCCCACCCCCTCACCACTCTCGGTGACCGCTCCACAGACTACCTCACAACCCACCCTGGACCGGACGACTTCAAGGCTTCATACGACGACCTTATCGACCAGTACGCAGAGCCCTACTCGAGGATATCCCGCCATCAGACTTTCAAAGTCCAAACCACCCCCGTCGACGACTCTGAATCACGCGGACCATCCTACTCCCTCGATTGTAAATCCCCGTATTCCACCGCCAAGCCCCTTGAATCAGCGGACCCTCCCGCTCTCCCCCAGAGCTATCCACCAAAGACCACACGAGAGGGCCCGGTCGATCAGACGAAATGGTGGCAGCAGGTAAGCGCCCGCCCAATCCCCTCCATACTCCTTCTCATCACCTCAAAGATTCTCCCCGACTCTTGGGCATGCCGGCTCTTCGTGATAACTGTCCTTGTCGAGACCACGATAGATCTCGCCATCGAGGGTGATCTTTTCGTTCGGCTACAGAATGGAAACGACGGAAGTAATTCCAAAATGCCTGTATACCTCAGCGTGTTCGCACTTGCACAGTATGCATCTCCATTCACCCCTCGTTCGTGTTTTTGACATCCAGCACAGTATATTCCAGCTCGTTCTCGCCGTAGATGCAGTGTACGCTCAGAACACCCTACAATTCATTTGTCTCATGTCAGTTGGCCCGCCGAGACCGCCGTACCTTTCTGATATGTTCGTCATAGACTGTTCAATCTCCTTTTCCTCCTCTACGCTGTTATTCAAATTGGAGAAATCCAACACTCGACGACGACCTCAGAAGGCATCATCCACATACCAGTCAGCGTTCTTACGAACATCATTCCAGCAGTCATTTCTGCCGCGGAGATAGCTTACATTGCCCTCGGGTGGAAAATTTATAACGAGTTCGGTTGGAAGGTCTACAAGTTCCTTGGCGCTGATCGTCGCATCAAGAAAATGTATGCCAGCTATCAGATTTTCCTTTGTCTCGTCAAGTTCGATCTCTTTTTTTGGGTCGGTTTCTCCGTGCAGTTCCTCTGGCTAGTCCTCCCGAAAACCGACTGGGAATACTACGTTACCTGGGCTGCTCTGCCTTTGTCCGTTGTTCTTCTTATCGAGGGTCACTTGGCAGCGCGCCACGAGAACAAGTGGATGATGGCAACATTCATGTGTGGGTGCATAGGAGCATTGGTGTACTTCATCTACAAAGTAAGTTGGTTCTTCCCTTTCTCTTTACTTCCCTGCATGTTGATCTGTCGACAGACGTACAAACTGCTGAAGTATCGCGACACGGACTACGGTCAAGTATGGCATTCCCTTACTACTTTTTGTAAGCTCCATCTTGTTTCCTGTGATGCGGATGGCATGCTAAATACGTTTAAACAGCTGCGATTGCTATTTTTCTCTTGCTTATAACCATCATTTTCACGGCGATTGTGATGCGGAACTTTGGCAGGGGACTCAAAGACTCAAGTAAGAGATGGTTATAAATTTCGTGTCTCAAGCAACTGATCATGTGTCTGCAAGTTGAAAGAAGCAAGGCGCACGGCCGCGGAAACGGATCTAAACAAGTCCATGGCAGGTCTATGAGCATGAACCCCAATCGGATGAGCATCGACTGAAAGCGCGCTTTGTCGAATAAATGGACTTGTACTACTTCGCGCTGTTGGAACCTCGATGACTCAGTATGGCGGACGTTTCAGCCGCAACACCTGCATCCTATTTACCCGATACCGAGATTTGCGTCCTGCCTCTGCGGCCTTCCTGGCTCCATTCTCTTGACTTATACATATGCGTATTATATTATATACATGCACGCTTGATATCCGGCTGGACTCAATATCCAGGCGTGCGTATCAATCACACTGGCAGTTTATGTGAAGATAACGTGACGTGGAAGTGAAGTGGCCCACATATCCCTTGTTCGTTGCATCTTCTCGGAATGTCCCAACGGTGAGGAATGTCGCCCGGGGTCGTCATGAACTGAAGTCTCCCCGCAGCTTCCGTGCACCAAATTCGTTGCGTGACCGCTCTGCTCTGCTTGGCGGCCTGACACCCCCTGCCTCCGGACGTTCGTCCCCATTCGAACGTCCACTCTACACACAGTCGGGGCAACACCATACTGACGATCTGGAGAGCCAGAACGACGAACAGCTCGAGGGCCTGTCTGCCAAAGTCAAGCTGCTGAAAGATGTACGTGGTCCCGTGCGGCGGCATCCGTGGTCGGTACTCATCCCTTCCCCTACAAAAGATAACGATTGGCATTGGAAACGAGGTCCGGGAGTCGACTGTTCAGCTCAGTCATATGGTGCGCTGGTTTACTGCGTCCCCTCAATCCCTCCGCTCAGTTGCTGTGTTTCGCTGCTAGAATGATGCGTTTGCGGAGACGTCAGGCATCCTTGCAGGGACCTTCCGCCGAATGAGCAACATGGCAGAGCGGCAAGGCTGTCGATGGTTGTGGTACATCATCTTCTTTGTCTTCGTCTTTTGGTTCTTTATCATTGTATGGTGGTTTCGACGGTGAAGACAGAAGCTCTGACACCCACGACGAACGTTCGTTTCTAAGTTGGTTCCTTTCAAATCGATCCTCTTGTCATAATTCAATACCGCTGCGCTTATAGCTGAAAAAATAATGCTCTCAACACCACAGGTAAATCCCAGCAAACCCCATCACGGCAGGCGTATAAAAGTGGTAACGCTATGGCACATCAAGAAACTTGGCATGTCCGATCTCCCAAATCATTCGTCTCCGGAAGTAAGCCATGTCTCGCTGCGAGAAATTAAATGCATCTTCTCCTCGAGACAATGACTCCAAGAATTGGCACGTAAAAACGCCACAGTCGTAGCCATTCTCCTGTTGCGGTGCATCCTACCAAGGAAACAAATGGGCTCGCATATCTCTTGCGAACAAAAATGCTCGCTTACATCTGGGCCATGATTTACCCAACCCGTGAAGTCAAACGGTTTCTTCTTCTTGTTCTGATGTTCCAGGTCAAGGTAGTGACGAAGACTCTGACAATAGGATTTAGATGTAAGATTCCAAATTGAACACAAGACGTCCGACCTTGAATATCTGAGGTCGATCAAGGTTCATGCTGTCGTATGACTCTATCCGTTTGTGACGAAAATTGATGGCAGCACCGGTCCAATGAGAATTGTTGTGGTTGATGGGAATAAGGATGACATCTTTTGAAAAGATGTCAAACTATGGAAAAGTTAGAAAGTCGGGCGCAGATTTGAAAAATGGTTGCACCCTCTTGGTCCATTTTGCAAGCCTTGCTCGCTCGTAGCCCTCACCCTGCAACTTGGACCAGAAGAAGGTATTAAAGTAATGCACGTTCAAGGGTTTCTTTCTTCCATTTGCTCCTGGATTCTCTTTGCAGGCCTCTGCGCGCTCAAGAATCATTGCACCATAAAAGTTGATAAGCTCATCATTTAGCCACTGGCACGGAAGTAGACGTGAAAGGTCCTTGTCGCAAACCTGTTCTCGCGCTATCTTCGAGATGACGCCTTTCTTGGCCAGGAGTACATCGACTTGCCTGTCCATTTCCGGAAGTAGCGACTTGGGAAGAGAAGGGCGGAAACGGCGTTCTATTTCTTCATCTTTCTTGCGCGCTTCTTGACGAAGCCACTCGTAGGTCGAGAAGGGCTTCGCTGGCGGACTAGTATTGGGGTAAAAATCAGCGTCTCCGTTACCGACGCGCAGTAGCACCGCGACGAACCTTGCCAGTGTCCGAAGCAACTTCTTCTTTGCGTTTTCCAAGAAGGGGACGTCTGCATACTAGAAACCTCGTAAGAACAACAACAATGTTTGCTCAGAAGGCATACATCGGAGAACGAATGGCGATGTGATAAGCTAGGTGTATCTTCCTTCAGGCGAAGGTCTGTCAGAGATGCTGAGGCTGAAAACGAAACATAAGCACAGTATAGGTGCCACGGGTAATTTGTGATACACACGCGACAGGGTGTCACGATCGTCCAGATGTTGAAGTCGAGCTTGGTAATCTATGTACGCTAGTACAAACAGATCAGTACTTGAGTAGGTCGAGGAAACGAGTGCTTTTACATTTGAAGTCCTCGTAATTTGACTTGAATCCTGACGAGAATGATAGTAAGACAAACTCGAGACTTGAAGGCATGTGCAGTACCACTTGCTCGCTTAAGGTCGAACAGTTCCTTCATCACGGCCTCTCTGTCTTTCATTCTGTCCACTCTTACTTTGGCCTTGTGCTACGTTACGCGGAAATGAACCAGTGAGTCCTGGAGTGGCGTATCCTGCAGATATAGCAAAGCACACCTTGCGAGCATAAATGTGCTCTTTACTTTTCCTCTGGTTTAAAATGTTATTTATCTCTTCCGCCTTTCGACATTGCTGTACGGAATCAGCCAAAAGGTCATCCCCCGTTTGACGGCGAGGGAGGGCGGTTGAATGAGAGACAGATGTGAACCCAGTGGTAGGAGTGGACTGGAGTGAGCTGCCAGAACCATGAGTAGGATCGAGGAGAGTTTGCATGGAATATCGATCGGACTGAAGTGAGGATGAAAGGCTGGCCTGTTCCGTTCGAATCTGATTATGTTCGTTTGGTATTAAGGGACGAGGAGGAATCGAGAGCTGGAAAGCGGGAGCTATATGTGCTGTACGAGGGCGAGGCGGAAGTGGGAGCGTGGGTGAACGTCGTAGTCGTGGTGGATGGTTTGGCAGACTGGTCGAGGAAGATGAACGCGATCCCCAAGCCTTTATTGTGTCTGAGGCGAGTTCGACCGCCTCGCGTGCTAGCTGACTCCAGCGAGCGGTCAACCCGGAATGTGCAGTATGCCCACCGCTCTCTTGGATGCGTGGATACTTTGGCTGCTTGGTAGGGAGAAGGGGATCAGATGCCTCCCGTTTGCGCGCGTTGAGCATGGAAGGGTCGCTTGCGTGGTGTCGACGCCGGCGATAGTGGCGAGTTCAAACTACTCGCTTTCCCACGGCTCGTCATTAGTACCCCACGTTAACCACTCGAGTCACGTGGAACGAGGACCTCCGTACCATCGTTGATGGCCTCGAACGCCTCCCTTCGTGATCTGTATAATCCTCCGTCATCTCGATGGACGTTCGGACCATCGCCTCCATCAAGTGCCTCAGAACAATCTGCCACCAACGCTTCCTTTACGTCCCATCAATGGACTACCCGTCTTGCTCCAAGTTCCATATTCGACCTTTCGCCCTCCTTGAGCATTGGCGAACCTTCGTCCTTCCTCCGCTCATTGGCAGCTTCGGTCTTACTTCAGTACAGCAGTACTGCCATGGCAATGCCTTTGGAAGTCGGCAAGTTGCTCCTCCAGATTCAATGGGTCCCAAAAGACGCCCTCACTCATGAATCCGACCAGGAGGCGGAAGAGACCGAAGCAGTGAGTCACATGCTGTTCCAACGTCTGATCGACTGACATGCTCCATAGCTCAGTGAAGCAACAAACGAAGAGGAATCGTATTTTGTGGAACCCAGTATCGTTCCGACTCGCCATTCAGCCCCAAAACTTGTGGACGACAGGGGCTATATGATTAGGACGTCTGTTATGGAAGACGGGACGCGTCCAGAATATATTGTTCCAGTCGGCAGTGCCAGTACCTCATGGGGTATGATTCAACGACTCGTTAGCTTTCATGGTGAAGGATGGCTGTCGTTATGGAAAGGTGATGGTCACACCAGATCGTGGAGTGATGGCTGAGCTCACATCTCTAGGGCTGTTCACGTCGTGCGTTCACGACGTCGCTTTCGCGAATTTGCAACCACTGGCTGACAGCATCTTACATTCGTTATTCCTGTCGTCGCAGGGGGGATTCTACCGACCGTCACCGCTGCTGCCGGTAGTTTCACACGTCCTGATCGGTTTTGTGTTGTCGCCCCTTGATCTCGTCCGCACGCGTCTGATCGCCCAGTCGTCGATACCGCGATACAAGACATATACTGGGCCCATTCACGCTCTCTCCGATATTTTGGTCAATGAGGGTGGTCTGAGAGGTGTCTATCTTCACCCTCATCTCCTGATACCGACCATACTTGAGACCGGGCTCCGCGCATTTATGCACGTTACATTACCTGCCGTCATTGCTCCACGACTGTGGCTCGGTCCACATGTTGCAGCTGACACACACCCCATCGCCTGGGCGTTCGCGGAGGTCTTGGGAGGATGCGCGAGTCTGTTAGTGACCTTGCCTGTTGAGACGGTCCGCCGAAGACTGCAGGTTCAGACGCGCGGGACAGCGAGGACGCTCCGTACCTGCGTGGAGACAAGACCTGTGCCATACAACGGTGTTGTCGATGCGCTGTGGCACATCGTGACGGAAGAGAGATCGGATTTACCAATCAAGCGTCTGCGGAGGCAACGGAAGGAGAAGCATCACGAAGCAGAAGCAGAGGGAGACGGAGTGAAGGAGGACGGACAGAGTTGGCTGAGGCGGACTGGCGTCGGTCAGTTGTACAGGGGTTTAGGGATGCGCCTTGCGGCCAGCGTCGTCGTCTTTCTGCTCGCCGTCGTCGGTGGCGGCGAGGATGCCGAGGGCGGATGGGCGGAGCTCTGACGGGTGAACTCGGCCGGCCCTCGGAGGATGGCCGGTGACTCGCCGCTAAGACGTGTCCCCCCAAAGATTATTATTTACTAGTTAGCAATTCCGACTCCCGTTCTGGTCCAGCACGCTTCCTTCTACTTTAGTCCTAGTCTAACTTCAGTTCACCACCGTTCGTTTCTCTCCTCGTCGCCCTCCATGGCTGCCAACTCCCCTCATCACGAGGCTGCACAACACCAAAGCCCGCAGGAACACATCACCCCCGACCAACTGCACGACATGCTCGCCAGTGATGCCTCCGAAGGTGTCGCCGTTCATTCGTTCAGCCCAGAAGCATCACCACAAGCAAAGGCTGCATTGGCCAGCGAGGGTGCCCCACACGCCCCTATAAACACCGAACCAATCAATGCGAGAGGTGTGTCCCCATACAATGTTTTCTCAGGAGCTGACCAGACCACGCGCTGCCCTCAGGTCTCTCAGTTGACGCTGGAAAGGGGCGTGTCATACCAACCATCAATGCCCATGATGCCGAAAAGGCAACATTGGAGGAACTCGAGCACTCCTCCCCGCTTCCGTCCACGCCAGGCGCCTATCCCCCAAGTCTTGCCTCGGCCGTCCCTGGCTGGTATAAAATTGGATGGCGTGCCGTCGCCAATATAGATGCCCCTCCCCCCGAAGAGGGGGAAGAGAAAGACAAGTCTATCTTGGCACTTTTCTTGAGCGAACAATTCTACGGTACCTGGTACTATAATGCCGCGCTGATTTTCTTCGTATGTCTTTATCGTTTCTTCCTCACGTTCCCTAACGCGATCTTTAAGGCTGTATTTGCGTCTCACTTCTTGACGCGTTTCAACCTTGGATGGGGATGGACATTCATCCTCTTGGCAATCTGCAACACATACTACGTCAATTCCATGTCGCGCGTTCGCCGCCGTGCCCGCGATGACATCCAGCGCGAGCTTGTTAAATCCCGATTGGCCTCCGAGCATGAGAGCGCCGACTGGTTGAATCATTTCCTGGACCGCTTCTGGCTTATTTATGAACCCGTACTTTCCGCTTCAATGGTGGTCTTCGTTGATCAAGTCCTCAGCGCAAACACACCCACATTTCTGGATTCATTGCGTCTCACTACTTTCACCCTTGGTACGAAAGCCCCGCGAATTCAGAGAGTTAGGACCTTTCCACACACGGAGGACGATATCGTTATGATGGACTGGGAAATCTCATTTACCCCCAACGATTTGTCTGATCTGACCCCTGACCAAGCAGCACGCACGGTAAATCCCAAAATAGTGATGTCCATGAGGATCGGAAAGGGTCTAGCAACTGCCGCTATGCCCATCTTAATTGAAGATATCAGTTTCAGCGGTCTCATGAGGGTCAAAATGAAGCTAGTCTCCAATTTCCCTCATATACAGATCGTGGATCTCAGCTTCTTGGAGAAGCCTGCTCTCGATTATGTCCTGAAGCCAGTTGGTGGTGAAACATTTGGTTTCGATATCGCTCATGTCGGTACATCTTGTACATCTTTCATCAACTATTGATCCCCATGGCAGATTCCTGGGCTCTCTGAGTTCATCCGTGAAATGGTCCATGCAAACATTGGTCCCATGATGTACGATCCGAACGTTTTTACACTCAATCTAGAGCAACTGTTATCTGGTACTCCCCTGGATGCGTCAATTGGAGTAATACAGGTTACCGTACATGCCGCCCGAGGACTCAAGTACAGTAAGCTCGGAGGAGGGTCACCGGATCCCTTTGTCGGTATCAGTATCAATAACCGTCAGGAACTCGCGAGGACCAAATACAGACATTCGACGTTGGTGCTCTCTTATCCTGTCACTTTGATAACCCAACTAATCTCGTGCAGGTACAACCCGACTTGGATAGAGACCAAGTTTATCCTTGTCAATTCTCTACAGGAGCAGCTGGTGCTCACCGTCTTTGATTACAACGAGCGCAGGAAAGCCACATCCCTTGGTACCGCAATATTTGAAATGAACAAGCTCATCGAAGATGCCATCTTCGAGGGCGTTGAACTGCCGATCCTAAAGGATGGAAAGGACCGGGGACATATTCGATTCGACGTCTCTTACTATCCTGTACTCAAGCCCCAGATTGTCAACGGCCAGGAGCGATTTCCAGAAACGAGTTTGTAGAGAATTTCTGCCCTAGATATCCAACTCAACCCCTTTCAGATGCTGGTATCGTTCGTTTAACCCTCCACCAAGCTAAGGGGCTTGACGCATCAAAGTCGCTCTCCGGAGAATTAAATCCTTTCGTGAAAGTATATCATGACTCTGATCCTTCCCCTGTTCACAAGTCGCAAATCATCAAACACACAAACAATCCAGTCTGGGAATCCAGTACCGAGTTCCTGTGCTCAAATAAACATTCTTCGGTGATTACCGTCAAAGTTGTGGACGATCGAGACTTCTTGAAGGACCCCGTGGTTGGGGACATGTCTGTGAGTTTGGAGGACTTGGTTACAGCGGAGATATCGGAAGGGCGAGACTGGTGGCCCTTGAGCAAGACTGGCAAAATTAGGATTACTGCACAATGGAAGCCACTGCACATGGCAGGCACACTCAGCGGGGTTTCCCAATACGTTCCACCTATCGGTGCTGTGAAGCTTTGGCTCCAGAAGGCAACAGATGTCAAGTGGGTGATTTGTATCCTCGCGCGGAACATAATCTGACTACTCTTTCAAGAAATGTGGAGGCTGCTCTTGGTGGCAAGGTCGGTTCACCAAAATATTGCGTAGGGTAGGAGGTCTAACATTCTATTTCAGAGTGATCCCTACGTCCGAGTTCTGGTCAACAACGTCATTCAGGGTCTAACAGAGGTCATCAATAACAGTATGTGCTAGATTTTCTCTGTTTTACTTACTGAGCGCTTATCCCGTGATATTACAGATCTGAACCCTGTGTGGGATGAAATCATCTACATACCTGGTATGTCTGTACAGCACTTCTCCTGAACCATGCTGACCAGATTGTGCAGTGCATTCCCTGAAAGAGGTTGGCAAAATACTACTTTTACAACTCAGCCTAATCATTCTGCAGACCATGTTGATGGAAGTGATGGATTATCAACACCTGACAAAGGTAAAGACGGCTCCTCTTTGATACTCATGTTAATGATCATTTTTCAGGATCGTTCCCTCGGCTCCGCTGAGCTTCGCGTCAGTGATCTTGTTCGAAAATCAGCGACCGATCCCCAATTCCGCCATGAGTCAACTGGTAGGAAGGAAGTTGTTCGACCCATTCAACTTGATGGGGGAGATACATTCAAGGGAAATCTTCACCTTATCGCTGAATTTCTTCCCGCTTTGGCTCTCAAGCACGTCGGCTTTGATGCAGGGGAGAACGAGATCCAAAAGGCTGCAAAGGCGATGAATGGCGTAGGGGGTGGTGATGTTGCCGTGGATCTGAATGGTACATCCTCTTCCTCGATGGTACCACTGACTACCACGGTCGACCACCCCATAATGGAGCGCCATGCACCAAAGCCCTTACACAACACCAGCACTACTGACGTGTCCGAAACAGAACCCATACCTCAAGACAGTGAAGAAAAGGAGGACGAGAAGCAACCTTCGGGGTTGGAGCTCAACAAGGAGCAACTCTTGGAGCACCGTACGTCGACTCTACCTAAGATTTTCGCGGGGCTCACGGTTTGCTTAGAGTCCGGCATCATCGTCTTCAATATTCTGTCGGGAAGACTTCAGAAGAAAGCTCGCTTGGAGGTTTATCTAGATAACGAGTATTGGCCGGAATTCAGTACGATTAAGGCTCGCAGCACGCATGCACAGTGGCAACATGTGGGGGAGGGCTTCATCAAGGAGCTCGACTTTGGTCGTGTCTGGTTGCGGCTGAATGCAAACGCGGAAGATGACAGAGACGACATTATCGCTGAATGGAGCGGTACCACGAAATCATTTCTAGAAGCAACGCTGGTAAGTTTGGATGCTGCAGATATAATGGTGTTTTCAACGCGGGTCATGCATAGGACCGCCGCGAAACATTCATCTTGACTGATGTGGACGACGAGAGCAAAATTTCTACTGTCGAGATTGAGGCACGCTATGTTCCTGTCCCCGTGAAGTTGGAGCCGAGGGAGAGTATTAACAGTAGGTTGCTTTATCCCGCAGCTGCCACATTTCTGATGATGTACAGACCAAGGCGTCCTGCGTGTTGACTTGATCGAAGGGAGAGATCTCATAGCCGCTGATAGAGGAGGTATGACGTTGGATGTATGTTACCGCCTATTGATGACACCTCGTTCCAAGGTAAATCCGACCCGTACGCAGTATTCAGCCTCGACGGACAAAGGGTATTCAAGTCACAGACAAAGAAGAAGACTCTGCACCCCGACTGGTCAGAAAACTTCACTGTCAATGTGGTAAGTTTGTAGATCTGTTCATTCTGCGTTTTCCAAACCCTGCCAGCCTTCTCGTGTTGCTGCAGACTTCTCAGTGGAGGTTTTTGACTGGAATCAAATCGAACAATCAAAGAGTCTTGGAACCAGCAAGGTCACCCTGGATGATCTGGAGCCCTTCGAATGCCTGGAACGTGTCGTTACCTTGTCAACGGACAAACATGGCGAAAAGGGACAAGTATACATTCGTTTGACATTCGTGCCCGGAATCATTGCCAAGTCACGCAAGGCCACATCCACGTTCTCCGTGGCTGGTCGCGCGATGACCCAACTCAGCGCATTGCCGGTGGGTGCAAGCAAAGGTGTCATTCATGGTGTAGGGGGTATTTTCAAAAGGGACTACCTTCACCATGAAAAGTCGTCCGAAAGTGTCGCCCCACCGGCAGGTTCCATGCCCGAGCATCCTTCGCGTTCCACAGACCCGACTTCGACTTCAGCGCGCGACTCTCCTGTCTTCCCATCAACAGAATCAGGACCTCGGGGCACAGGGGGTCCCCCTTCGGAGCCCGGATCGTTGCGTGTGGTAGTGTTCAGTGCGAATGATCTTCCCAGTAGCGACGTGAAACCGTATGCCACATTGCGTGTCGGTGATAGAGAATTCAAGACCAAGCACAGTACTAAGACTTCTTCACCCGAGTGGTGAGTGTACCGTTAACACTGGCCAATACCTTTGGTACTGAGTGATGACAGGAACGAGTCTTTTATTTTCGCTGCCAGTGCGCATACACCGAGAATGCACGTGTGGATCTACGACCACAAGACGCTTAGCAAGGATAGGCTGATTGCGGAGGGAGAGGTTGATGTTCGTGCAGTCTTCGAGCTTTGCCGTTCTCACATTCTGATACTACCACTTCAGATTTGGCACCATATCCTGCCCGGTCGAAACGTCACGGCTGACGTGACGCTCGCTTTGCGCGAAGTCGGCCAGCTTCGTCTACGACTTGAGTTCGACGGAGACACCAATCCTAATCATGAAGATCATTCTATCCCTGAACGTCATCTAGCGTCGCCGTCCAGGTTTAGTATTAGAGGCCGCAGGCCTGATGACAGCTGAATTTCATGTCTTGACGTACACCTTACCGTTGGTGTTTGGCGTATTTGATCCAGCGAATCTGCGGTTTCTTGTTTTATTTGCTTTGATATCTTGCCGCGGAGGTGGACACAATACTTTCTTGTATGGTATCGCCGTCACTTATAATATATATTTTAGCTCCGAGAAAAGCACACGATAGATAAATGCTCTCTCCCAGCTCGTCTCTGTAGTGCGATCTGGAACATATCAGTGAAGCCAGGTCCCAGAAAACGGCACACACCCGACTGTTCATATTGAAAATTTTCCGCATCCTTTCACGAAGCTCGGGTATATTGTTCTGCGCTAGTATTATGAGATAGAACTTGCCGCAGTCCGATAGTAAATCCTGTTTTTTATTGTGGGTGGTTTGTTGCACACGACTCGAGAGTACGGCGTACCCCAACGTCGTCTAGAAAACGATTTGTTACTTCCATGCCGTCTAAGCCCCCCGCCCAAGAGCTAGCGATGCCAGCACTACCTTGTGCACGAAGAGATTCTTCATGGACTGTTGGAACGTATGGGGGGTTAAACAATATGATGTCGACAGAGTGTCGCAGCCGTGTCAACAGTGGTTTCGAGAGATCACACGTGATTGGGTTGAGAGGGACCTAGACCACCCTGAATTGAGATACATTTCTTGAAGTGACTAGTGGTGGGAAGGAACTACTTTGTTCTGTTTTCCGGTAGCGAAGGTGCAGATCGAAGCATGCTGGTTGATGTCAGTGCAGAGGTAGACTGGTGCGGTGATCGGTTAGTAATGGCATCACATGTGGTCGAGGATAACTGACGGGCATTCGTCGGACCCAGAATGGAGCCCAGGAACGCAGACACACAACCAGATCCAGAGCTAGCCTGGGTCTTCAGAGAAAAGAGCGGATTATCTGGATGAGTTATTACCCTATTTCAAGGCATATCAATGGTCTTTGATTTTGGAGTTGCTCCAGATCATTTTCAAGGCCATCCAGAAGCAGAAACGTGTCCTCTGTGGAGATATGAGTCGCTCACCGATAGAGATAAGTAAAGCTCGCCTGCCGGGTCATATACATGGACCTTGTCGTCGTAGGAGAGATGCGATAGATCTGGTGTTGGGAGCATCGAAGTTACGAAGAAGGATGGATGGATCACGTGGTACGACGCGTCGCGACTAGCACTAATACCATGATTGGCCATGGTACAAAGGCGTCCGTGCCTGCCACTCGCGCTTCGACCCGGACCAAAACTCCCCCTGTCCCATCACCAAGCCCACCCCCTGCGATGAAAGTGATCAAGGCAAAGGCTTCGACCCGATCAACCGCAGCCCCGGGAGCCTCTCTGACAAAGACTGCGGCCTCCAGGAAGCCTCTGACAAACAGACCCAACTCGCCCGATGCGAAGCATACCGCACGCAAAGCGGCCGGAAAAGCTCCAGTCGCAAAGACAACAGAACAAGAACCAATCATGGTGTGTTCAAAAAATTCTACGTGTGACAGCATCAGAATCACCTCGTGAAAGGCGTATCTTCGCATAAGACCTCGTCTGGGTGACGACGAGCCGGCTACCATGCCTTACTTGGACCCATTGTCGGACACTGCGGTAAGGATGTCTGATCCATCCAGCGACGGCCGCGGAGCATCTGGAATGTATTATCGAGCATCCACGACGCCTCCTTCCTCGATTTACAAGTTCTCTCATGTCTTCCTTCCGTCCACCCAACAAGCCGACTTCTTCGCAAAGACGACACTTCCCCTTGTCCAGGATCTGCTGGATGGACAGAATGGTCTCCTCTTCGCGTATGGGGTCACAAACTCTGGAAAGACATACACTATCCAAGGTAGAAATGAGCATGGCTCCGGTGGAATTCTGCCAAGAACACTAGATGTAATATTCAACAGTGTCGAAGGTCTACAAAGCGACGGACGCGTGAGTATGTGGATGTGGTCGGAATTCCTTCACTGATGAGAGAGCCACAGTATCGACCTGTTCGACTCTATGGGGTAGAAGAGGTTGATCCATCAGATCTCACCCCTCCTTCTATCGACATCGATGTTCCCAGCGAACCGGCCCTAGCTGAAGTTTTGGCCGAACATTTGGCATCCTCAGGTGACTCTGACCTCCATGCTGATCCAACGATAATCAAACTCGATCGCAACTACGAGTATTCCGTCTGGATTTCTTACGCGGAAGTATATAACGAGAAAGTCTACGACCTCCTTGCTTCGGTCAACGATGATCAGGTCAATGAAGTGGCGGGGGTTCCACGTAGCATACCAAACCTCCCTGGGCAAGGCATAAATGCGGTTATCGTGACCCGAAAGGCACTTGCAGTAAAACCTTCCCCCGCATATGATGCGACGGATGACAGCGGGACTGGAAATGTAGGAAGATATATATCCGGACTCAAACATTTCCGCATTGTTAGCGCGTCACAAGCGAAAGATCTTGTCAAACGCGGGCAGCTACATAGGCGCGTGTTCGGAACGCTTGCTAATAGCCAAAGCAGTCGAAGTCACAGCATGATCACCATAAAAATCCTCAGAAATCACCGCGGTGACCGAGATGTAAGCTCCTGTCTCCATCACATGCTTAGTCGAGCTCAACTTGTGCTAGGACCCGAGTTCAGTCCAAACATCACGACTCACCCTTGTAGATCTGGCTGGGTCGGAACGGACGAAGCATACTCAAACCACCGGTGACCGACTCAAGGAGGCGGGGAGCATCAACAAGTCCCTTATGGTACTGGGGCAGTGCATGGAGGTAACTAGATGCTGCCTCGAACAGACCATAGTTTGACCATGCTTGCAGGTGATGAGGTCCAATCAAAAGCGCTTGGCTCAAAGTCTCGCCAATCCCGGCCAGAGTGATACCAGAGATGTAAAAAGAGCATTAGCTGTGGTACCCTTCCGACACAGCAAGTTGACCGAGATTCTCATGGATTACTTCGCTGGTGATGGCAAACTCGCATGTCTCTTGTTTCCGATTTAGTCAATGACTGATTTTACTTGTCCCGTGTAGGTTATGATTGTCAATGTGAATCCATACGACACAGGGTTTGATGAGAACTCGCATGTTATGAAATTTTCTGCGTTGGCAAGAGAGATATCCACAGTGGTAAACAATGCCCCCTTACCTCGCGTCCACGCCAGTCCTAGTAAACTCGGTGCGATCACTAAACCAAATCCTTCGGGACTGCCACGTGCAATCACACGAAAGGTGACGATATCAAGCTCTGGGCGAGGAAAGAAGCCAAGTGAGGCACATCTGGAGGTACTTGAAGGTAAGCATGATTGCCGAAGCTTTCTAGCAGTGGTGTAATAGACGTTCCAGAAGACGAAGAGGTGAACGAAGATCAAGAAGATAGTGATGACGAACCAATCAATCCATTAGTAGATGCCTTGTTCGATGAAATCGAGGACCTACGTCTAAGGGTAAGCATGGGACTGAATATACACTGAGCTAGTCGATGATGGCCCTCTTTCAGCTCTATGAAGCAGATATGCGGTGCGCCATGGTGGAGGCGGAAACACGAGAGGAAGTTATGAGAGAGATGGAAGAGAGGATGCGCGCTGTCGAGAGAACCTATGCGCTAAGGCTCATGAGCGAGGTGCGCCGGCATGGTTCTCACTGAATATAATCTGCTTACCAAGTTAGATAGGTTGAACGCAACGAGCGGAAGATGGATGCAAAGATCGACATGCTGCACCAGATTGGCTTGCTTGGAACTGCAAAGAAGCCGGTGGCGGTATCAAATTCGGAGAGCGAGATTGAGGATATGGTTGGAGACGTACGTTGTTCTAATCTGGTTGTGGGGCCCAGAACTAAATTGATTTAGTCTGAATCCGAGGACTCTACCCAAGAATATGATGAAACGGATACTGAGTCGGAGATGCCTCCCTCTCCACTCCACGGGAAGGAGCATCCTGGCGCAAGTGCGAAAACTCTGGAGCATCGCGATGCGCAGCCGGAAACAGAGACTTTACTTTCTGGGAAGACGGATGCGGTCTCCCAGAATATGGATGAAGGTGAAGACGAAGCGGAGGACATGATGCTGTCGAGCAATGGTGACGACTACGCTCATCCGACGGTTGGTAAACATACAAAGGACCATGCAAAGGCACCCGAAGACAAAGTTTCGAAACCAAGCGCAGGCAAAAGGACGACGAGGTCGGTAACCAAGCTTGAGCGGGAAATAAAGGGTCTTTCGATAGGAGACGATATATT
>JBBPLY010000028.1:42216-63566 GCA_038090035.1 Xerocomus nothofagi | reverse complement strand
ACCAGCTCTTCCCAGGTTTTGTGTGCAAACAAACGGATACCCCCACTGCCCGCAACACCAAAGAAATTGGCACTGTAATCGTAGATGACTTTGTTGATTTTAAACGCGTCACCAAGCGGTATGGAATGTGCGGCCGTCATCTTCCTGAGATCCCAGATGGCCACAGAGGACAAGCTTTCAGGTGCTAGAAGGTGATACCCGTTCTCGGAGAACGACAAGGTATGGACCGAGAAGGGTGTACCCTCAGGCGAAATTGTAGCAGCCAAAGTACCTGAGCGAACGTCAGATATTTGAATCTTTGATGAGGGCGTCCCAAGCGCGAGCAGTGCACCGTCCGGATGGATGGCAAGCGAACTGATGGGTTCGTCTGCAGGATTGGAGTGGTATACCTGAGAGAGGTTAGAGAGCTCGTGCAGGGAATATGTTTTGTCGAGGGAGGCGTAAGCAACTAGCGTAGACGTGGGATGAACGACTAGGCCAGTCAAGTCGCTTTTGTGCGTCTTGATCGTGGCTTTGGGCAGGTACTCGCCAGAGGCATTGTCATACGACCAGACTTTGGCGATCTTATCGGCACCAGCAGAGAACAGCAACGTGGGTTCGCCGTCTCGTTCTCGGAAAGCGACATGATTGACTTTCTTCGTGTGGCCTTTAAGAGACGCAAGCACTTTGTCCGTGCTTCTGTCATAGAGTTGCACGATTTTGTCATTTCCACCGGTCAAGAACTGAGAAGGGTTTACGGATGATATGGCAATCGAGTTAATGCCGGCAGGAGAGGCTGAATGGAGGGAGGGAATGGTTTGTTTCGGTGTAAAAGTTTTAACTTCTGCAACGGTGGTGTATCCAGCGGGTGCTTTACGTTTCTTACGCGTGGCAGACAGGCTCTGCTGGGTTTCGTCGATTTGGTCGATGACATTCTTTGGTAAAGTGGTTGGGGAAGCCTCTTCGGTCATTTCGACGTCTGCACCGTTGGTTGACGCGGACGGTATGCCCATGCTAGCCTGGACGTTGACGAGAGCCCTGAATGTCTGATTGTCAGAACGCGGAATGTGGGAATGGGGGCACACGACGTACTCTCTGGCGGCGTCGCGCTCTCGGATGAGACGAGCGACGACGCGGCTGGCCGCGTCCTGTGCATACAGGGCGTAGCTCAGTTCTTGCCTCGTGTTGTTGTACTGTTGTTTGAGCGCGAAGGTCTCCAGGACGAGGGCATCCCACTCGTTTTGAAGAGTATGGAGGAGAGCAGGGATGGAGGTCGCGGTTGGCGGTCTCGGGGGCGCAGCCTTGGGATCTAGGACGAGGTCAGTGCACCTAGGGAGAGATTCGAGGACGGGAACACGGACCAGCTTTGACTGGGAGGAGGTCGGATTCCTCGAGCTTTTCGCCGGTGAGGGGGTCAGTGCCGTTGTCGTTGATGTACTTGAGGATGAGACGACGTTCGTAGACGTGGCCCGACTTTGTGGACACGACGGGGTCTTGCGGAGGTTCGCCAGAAATGCCACAGAAAAACATGTCGAGCTCGTCGTCGTCGTCGTCGTCGTCGACGCGTCCGTGCAGATTTTGCAGTTCTGTTGTCGGCTGTTTGTGTTGGAAGAGTTGGACGCTGACCCACCATCAGCGACGATGGCAGACTTGAAGAAACAGCAGCTCGTCCTCTCCTTTGTCGATTTCCTCAACGAATCCATACAGGACGGCACCGTCAAGGACGACGACAAAGAAGGTCTCGAGATCGCGAGTGCGTTGCCCCGGTTCTTCACATTTCGTCTCCCCCAATTCACCCTTTCTAGTCCAATGCATCGGCGAGGCCTTTGGCGTAGATCCATCCAGCGATACCCAGCGAAAGCAACTCAGCATCAAGCCAGCAAAGCTGCAGACCATATTCGACGTCTTCCTCAAGACAAGAGACAAAGTCGGATCATCATCCTCTCCATCGCCGTCCCCTCCATCCACCTCTCCATCGCCAAAGACCCCGTCTGTAGAGGACAAAAAGAAAGCAGAGAAGCACAAGCAGATCGGAAACACTCAAATGTCCGCCAAAAAGCATGATTTGGCAATCGAGTCGTATTCTCAGGCAATCGCCCTCGACCCCACCAGCGCCGTCTATTTCTCTAACCGTGCAGCCGCCTATGCTAGCAAAGGAGACCATGCTTCCGCAGTCGAGGACGCGAAGAGGGCCATCGAGGTCGACTCCTCCTTCGTCAAGGCTTATTCCCGCCTCGGGTACCCCCTTCGCTCCGTGGCATCCGACGTGAACCACTCACTCACCTTTTCAGTCATGCGCATTACAGTTTGGGCGACTACAAGGCCGCAGCAGCCGCGTTTAGCAAGGGCACCGAGCTGGATCCGACAAACGAGAATCTCAAATCTGGTCTCAAGAACGCGAAAGACCGCCTACCTTCCGAGGACGACGACGACGGCCCTCCTCCGCTCTTGCCCGAAGAACAGCTCCGCTCGTCATCTCCGCCCTCGAATCCCGCCCCTCCGGACGCAGTGCCAAACTTGGCTGGTCTGACGGATATGCTCGGAGGAGGAGCAGGAGCAGGAGGCATGCCCAACTTGGCAAACATGATGAACAATCCGATGATGATGCAAATGGCACAACAGCTGATGGCCAACGGTGGTCTGGAAAGACTCATGTCCAATCCAACTGTGGCAAACATGGTGCGCTCGTCTTGGTCTTCTGCTTCTGGATGACTCACAACTATTCGCCACCAGATGGGTCGTGTGCAGAGCGGACAAATGCCTTCAATGGATGAACTCATGTCCGATCCAACGTTGAGAGATCTGTACGTTTATTCCAACTCTGGACGGAACCTTTGCTCAGCAAGGCATAGTGCCGGGCAATTTGCTACAGGGAACGGTAGACGATGAAACTCTTGTTCCTCGGGAGGATCTTGCGACTGTTCGTCGTCTGATCAGTCTGCAAATTCATATTGGAGTCTCAATGCTTAGTTTCGAGTTCCTCTTCCGATCGCACTGGCGTAGAATGCATTTAAGACCTGGCGGAAGATATATCCACCGTAAAAAAATATCAATAAGTACATGTAAATTACGACACAGATCGAATGTGAGATATGACGAATAGAATACTAGGTGTGATGGCTTGCCGTATACATATTGAACCAAAGAACATTTATACGATAAACAGTAAATCATTTTGAATAATATCGTGTTGGAAAGGCGAGCTCTAAGGGTTGAAAGACCGCTGCGTAGAGTGACTAGATGCCTCCGATGTTTGACGTTCGGAAGATGATAAAATAGATCCTTGAACGCGCATTTTCTCTGCTAACTTGCGGCTTAAAGCAGGAGGGACAAGATCCAGCTGTCTGGGGAGGTCCACTGGATGGCCCTAAAGAAAAGAAAAGAAAGTCAACCGAGCGTTGTGCCGGTTACTGACACTGATACTTACGTGAGCCAGGTGATAACGCAGGCCACTCAGCTGCTTATACCGATTAGGGCAATTTTCGTGAGGACACTTGTACTGTTTTTTTGTCTTGTCTTCCGCTTCACTCGATGATACAGTAGATGCTTCCG
Organism: Xerocomus nothofagi; assembly: GCA_038090035.1. NCBI lineage: Eukaryota > Fungi > Basidiomycota > Agaricomycetes > Boletales > Boletaceae > Xerocomus > Xerocomus nothofagi. The sequence continues at coordinate 60,035 of JBBPLY010000028.1, read as the reverse complement.
CGGATGCAGGGACTGCAAGACCGCTTATATAAGAGGTGACAAAGTTAGAAGTGATCGCATGTTGAAAATGGGCCTTTGAACTGCGACAGACAACCGTTAGACAACGTCCCTCACAACAACAATCAAGCTCACATCTGCAGATGGTACTGCAGTCCGTTGATGCTCTGGTACATATGTCATTATGAGTGTGGAATGAAGGTTTTGTGCACACCTTCCAAGATTTACCACACCCCTCTAGGCCACATCGATATGGTCTGTCTCCTCCAGAGTCTTCCGGGTGTGCAGTTTTGTTGTGATCAGAAAGACCACGCGAGGTGCAATAACAGGCACGACTCGAAGCCACATTGGAAGGCCAGCAACTCTCGTGGCCACAGGCATAAGGTTTAATGGAAGGACTGTGGTATGTGAGAGGTAGCAAGGATCTCTTGGATTGACAGGGACTTACTCGGGGGTCGCCTGCAAATCTGATGACAAACGTAACGGCACATCCGTGTCGACTCGTTTCCTAGCAACGGCTGCGCTAATTTTCTGCCTCGGGGCGGAGTGAAAGGAATGAGGGTGATGATCATCGGGGCTGGTCGATGAGCCATCTAAATGTGGTCGTTTCATGTATGGCATCGCCGTAGAACGAGGGGCAGCAGTCGTCCGTCGGACTAATTGCGACGAGTGTAGAGGATTGGAGGTATGATAATGGTCAGGCGTTGCGCGAGACGGACCCGCTTCTGGTTGGGTACGCATGTTTACATTGCGGCGCTCAGGTTGTTGCAGAGCGTATCGGACTTCAGACGAGGAAGTAGTTGACGGCCTCGACGGTTGGTACCCGTGGCGGCTGTGGTCTGGTTGCACGCGGTTGTGGTGATATTCGCCATGCTGTTCTTGGCCATGCATTGTCTCCACAACTCGTGCACGAGAAGGGACACGCTGATGAGCGTAATGATAGCCTGTGTGTGATTCGGAGAGAGAAAGCGGATCAGGAGCAGGAAGGAGAGTGAGCTGAGTGTTGACGTCAAGCTGTGGTTCTGGAGACGCGTGATAGTACGTGTCGGGTTTGTCGAGAAGCGAAGCTGAAGTCATTGATGATGACACGTGGCTCGCCTGCTGCTCAGAGAGCTGTGAGGTTGCAAAATAGGAATCGGCGGAGCTTGGTGCCCGAAGAGAGCTGCTTTGTGGTGTCGGTTGGTGTCGAGTTGCAGCGTGTGAGAGGCTACGTTCCTCGTGTGCACCGGGTGCCGTGTAATGATCGACCTGCACAGGACGAGCGGAAGATGTGTGAACCGAAGTGGCCGTGTGCGGCACACTCCGTTGGAGCTGATGAAATTGATGCGGACAATCGTATATGTTGCATTGATGCATGTCCTCGGCGTAGGTTGCCTGGGGAGCTGGCGATGTGGAGCTGACAGAGAGTGCACAAGTTGACGATGAAGAGTCGTAATCGAATGGAGCGAACACGGCTGTTGTAGTACTGTCAGGCGGGACGGATGCAATTGGAAGCACCAGGGATTGGCGTCCATTAGAAGCTGTGGTCTCGGCGTCTTTTTCATATGGGATTGCATGCTGTGGAGACGACAAGGCTGAGCTGAGGGAGGAAGAAGAGTAATGAAATGGAGCCGGATAGTCGACCAATCGCGGGATAAGCTGAGCATGTTGGACTGGTGGTGCTGGATCGCTTAACACATCGACACCGTTGCGGGATGTGGTGTGGCTGGACGGTGGAGCGGACGGAGTTGCGACGTGTGACAATGAGTCGTCCCAATAGGGCGAGGACTCGATCATTGGGAGAGGCCAAGCGGAAGGATTGGAATAGTTGAAAGACGAGGAGAGATGGGGAGGGGACGCGTCGGAAGCAATTTTTGAGTCAAGGGAAGTGGTCGCTCGTTTTCGCTCCAAAAGTCTCCACCTGGCGAGGTGGTGAGTAACCAGGGTAGAGCAAAGATGAGTCAGGGAGGACAGACCTGTTACGGCAGCCCAAGCCACTGCGCTGGAGTTCTTGACCGACGCGACCCCATTTGCCACCCAGACGCTTGTAGGCGGTGATGAGCATGTCGTCCTCGTCTGGGGTCCAGTCGTCTTTCTTGAGAGAGGGATCGAGGGCCTCGCGATAACGCTTTGAGCACGCGTCGTCGGTACGGCCAGGGATGTTCCTGGCGATGACGGCCCATTTCGCGGAATGGATCTTATAGAGCTCCAAAAGGAGATCATCTTCTTCTTTGCTCCAGGCAGTTTTCTTGACGCTCGGCGATAGGGAATGAAGCCACCGCTAGCGAGTGGATATCATGAACGATGTGAGAGATCGGCGGGACGGTAAGCTTGCCTTCCTGCACGCCTTATTGGTCCTGCCCGGGACCGATAAAGCGACGGCCTTCCAGTTGTCTACCTGGCCGTGTACGACGACGGCGTTGGCGAGGAGCTGATCTTCGCGGGCGGTCCAGGGACGACCGACGGCGCGTTCGGACATGAGACGAGGGACGATACGTTCGTTGGGGGAGCCAGTTAAGCTTTAGGTCGAGTTCATATAAGCTGCCTAGGAGGCTCATGATTACATAACACACAAAGCCTGCAACTCGCCGTCATGTCCGACCTCCACGCCCGCGACGACGACGACTACACAGCGAAGAAAGTGCGCATACATCCAGCGCCGCATGTCCTCCAACAAGTACGTTCTTCCCCGTCACCCCTCCTCGTCCTCACCGTCCCCCCCAGGACCCCCTCGCGCAGTCCTCTCTCGTCACGCGTCCCACCGACACACAGATGAACGTCAACATCCCCTACACCGACATGCTCCTGCCCGTCCAAGGCCCCGAGAATCCATTCGGTGATCGGAACCGTTTCCTCAACCAAAACGCGCTTGCCGGCCACGTTGAAGAACAGGCCATGTCCGACCATGCCTTCAAGGCACAGCATCTCACCCACTCCATCCTCGGCTACTCCGTCAATCCTTCCGTCGACCCCAACGCGCCCTCCATCGTTGGCTCCCTCGACACCGCACTCCACAATGGCTTCGCGACAGTGGACTCTATGCGTCCCACCAACGCACAAAAAGCCATCCTCAAGCGCAAGAGGAAGCACAAGGGCAACCTCGACATCGTCGACGGCGAAGGCGCTTACATCGGTCCATGGGCCGCATGGGAGGGTGAAGAGCAGGCCGGCTTCTTGGATGGCGTGCAAGAGGACGAGGAACCAGAGCAGGACGAGGAACCAGAGCAGGACGAGGAACCAGAACTCCCGCTCGTCAAGAAGAAAGCGAAGCCAAAGCGTGGCGGTGTTGGCCAGGAGACTTCCGTACTCCACGCCAAGTCCGTGACCGATTACCAGGGCAGGACATACATGCATCCCCCCTTCGCAGACGCACCGCATCTTTCCGCAGAGGCCGGCACCCAAGAGACATTCATCCCCAAGGCCTGCATCCATACATGGACCGGCCACACACAAGGTGTATCCGTCATCCGTCTCTTCCCTGACACGGGTCACCTTTTACTCAGTGGATCGATGGACACCAAGATCAAGGCGCGTCGCGTGTCTCTCTGTTTCTCTGCCCTCCTTCTTGACATCCGCCCCTATTCGTAGCTTTGGGACGTTTATACCCATGGAAATTGTCTGAGGACTTTCCACGGCCATGTTCAAGCTGTCAAAGATGTCACCTTCTCAAACGATGGCAGAAAGTTCCTGTCCTGTGGTTATGATCGTCAAATGAAACTATGGGACACCGAGACGGGTCAGTGTCTCAAACGGTTCAGCAACGGCAAGACTCCCTACGTCGTTCGCTTCCACCCCGACGATGATAAACAGCATATCTTTCTTGCTGGTATGTCGGACAAGAAGATTATCCAGGTGCGCCTCGTGCCCAACATAATCCCTCATAGAGGGAACTGACCGATGCCACTAGTACGATGTGAATTCGGGCGAGATCACGCAGGAATACGATCAACACCTGGGACCCGTGAACACGATCACGTTTGTCGACGGAAATCGTCGGTTTGTCACTACCTCGGACGATAAAACGATCCGTGCATGGGACTATGATATACCCGTCGTGATCAAGTACATTGCGGAACCCCACATGCATTCTATGCCGGCCGTCACTCTACATCCCTCGAGTTCGTACCGTGTTTCTACTTGGCACGGCTTTTCCCGTTGTCTGACTATTCGTGGCCTCTCATGTGAATACAGAAAAGTACTTTGCGGCGCAGTCATTGGACAACCAGATTCTCGTGTACAGCACAGATAATTTCCGTCAGAACAGGAAGAAAAGGTTCGCGGGACATTCTGTCGCAGGATATGCGTGCCAGGTGGGATTTTCTCCGGATGGAAAATGGATCAGTAGTGGAGACAGCGAGGGAAACGTGGTGTTTTGGGACTGGAAAAGCGGTCGAATCAAGTCGCGCCTAAAAACACACTCGAAAGTGGTGATTGCGCACGAGTGGTTGCCACATGAAACCGTGAGTGATATCAGGATCAGAATATCGGGCAAGTACTGACGGTTGGTATGCAGTCGAAAGTAGTAACAGCCTCATGGGACGGATTGATCAAGCTATGGGTGAGTTGTCCGGAGACGGAACGCGTACATGAGCTGACGGCGTCGCGCAGGATTGATATTGTTTTTGTAATTTGTATGGTCGATTTTCTGAATCAAGGCAACCACTTGGAGTCGACTCCGATGCACGTTGTTTTAATGTCATCGATAGCAAGTATAGAACTGGTCGGCGACTATGCTCAACCCTAGACTGGTGAGCGATCCACGTCTATATTGGTCGGTGAGCATGCCCACGCCTCACAAGTTATGACACACTGGTCGGAACTCCCAGACTCGCTCGTGAGAAGGGGGCGACCGTGCTCGGTTCAAGACCGACTATGTTTAGCAATTCAGATTTGGGCCTGGTCACCCCATTCACCGATTTAATACTTTTCTCGTCATTTACTCGTGGAAGATCGAGCGGATTTTTTTTTGTCCATGTGACTGCGATCAGACTGGCTGGCGCTAGAACGTGCGGGGAAGCTGTTGGGTGTGCCAGGTACGTGAATGGCCGTCAGATGGGGAATGTGGTTACCGGAACTTTGTTGAGTGCTGCTGCCACGTCATGCCCGACGGGCAGCTAAAGCGGTCCGCATTCTTTTCCGGGTTGCAAAAAAAAAAAAAGCGGCAGGTGCGCATTCCCACTACCTAGTGGAGGTGGTGGCCCGCCCCCGTGACGGATCCGATGCCTGGGGGAGATAAGCACCCACCTACGTGGGTCACAGGGGAGCCTCAAGACCTCAACTGTCCGCGAAGACGTGATTTGGTTTGGAATTCAGGGCTTCGTGAAGCGTCGAGTTCTCGTCGACGTGCCTGTATTTCCCTTGAAAAAAGAAGGGTACGCGGCGGCCGAAGTGAACTAGTTCCTGAACAGCCCACACTACTATAGTGACCGCGAGATTGCTCATCTGGATCACGATCGGCCCATCTCGTTTTCTCATATCCGTCGTGTCCAGTATCTGAATAAAAGCATGACCTTCTCCTCCTTCCCCTGCACAGTCAAGCCACCAGCTTCATCATGGTCGCTGCAAGGTACTACTTCGCGCTCCTCTTGACCTTTCTCGTCCAATCTTCGCTTGCTCTTCCAGTACGTTCCCCCTTCTTTTTGCTCGTAGCCGGATTAACCAATCCTGTCGCAGTTGGCAGCCGAGCACGTTGCTCGGGAACGAGTGGTATTACTTCATCTTTCAACTGTCCAGATGTAGCTTTTCTAAGCAAGGTCTTGTGTAGGGTCCCGTGGCAGATGGGTTCGGTGGGGGTGGTGGGGGTGGCCCTCCCGACTGGTAAACGACGATCAATAACCTTGTCCCTCGTAAGCTTCGTCTCCAGTCGTGTTCCAGGACTCCCCTTCACATTAACACGCGTGTGGTTGAAGCGCCTATGCTCTTCTCCGTGTCTGTATCCAAAATCAGGGTATTAACAAGTCACATACGGTTGCGCACGCCCTTGTAGTCCATTCCGTCAAGTGCTAGCCTTCCCCTTGCCCTATACACAATCTACCGACCCATGTATTGCACGCTCTTTTCCAGTCTTACTCTCCTGGCGCTCTTCCATCGTTACCCCGGATACATTCCATATATACCAGACTGTAGTACTCGTTCGGAAAATGTATCCCCAACACCTTGGTTCTCATTCAGCAAGAATGAACGAGTGACTATCATTTGGCTATTTCGTACAGGATATAGGCGAACGTCACGTGCGGGTGAAAAGATCAGGGCCGGCTTTCCCGCGTCAATAGGCGCGTTCTTACGCGTCTTTTCAAAGTTAGGCAGTACCACCATGTCAATGCTTGACGAACCCGTTCCTCAAGATGACTTGATGCGCGACAGAACGCGTGTCTTTGAAGAGTTCCTCATTTCAGATTCACCCATTTACAATTATCGAGACGAAATCGCGCGTTTGCTACGCACCGAACAAACGCGTCTCATCGTCAACATCGATGATCTCCGTGACTATAACAGAGAATACGCGGACGGTCTTCTTAAACAGCCCGTCGACTTTCTCCCGGCATTCGACGATGCTCTGGTGAATATTGTCACCCAAATTCACGACACAGAGAAACACGAGCTCGAGGGGAAGAACTATCGTGTAGGCTTCAGTGGATCGTTTGGTGATCACCATGTCAGCCCACGAACCCTCAAAGCCGAATACCTGGGAAAGATGATATCACTGGAGGGTATCATCACTCGTTGTTCCCTTGTTCGCCCCAAAATGCTCAAGTCAGTGCACTATTGTCCTGACACAAAACTATTTCATTCGCGCGAATATCGCGATGTCACAACTTCCACTTCCAACCTCCCCCCAACATCCACCGTTACTCCACAACAGGACGACGACGGCCACCCTCTCCAAATGGAATACGGCCATTGCGTGTTTCGGGATCACCAGCGGATCAGCATCCAGGAGATGCCTGAGCGCGCCCCTCCAGGACAGCTACCGCGGAGCACAGACATCATTCTTGACGATGATCTTGTTGACAAGTGTAAGCCCGGCGATCGTGTTCAATTAGTTGGCTTTTACCGAAGCGTGGGGGGTGGCTCCAACGGGGCCTTCAAGTAAGCATCGGTTAACATTCTTGTCTGATGTAGCTACTCAGATACCCTTGAAGATCTCTGATCCTCGCAAATAATATCAACCTTCTCTCCTCGAAGATAGGAGGTGGAATCGCTCAGACTCCGCTCACCGATATCGACATCCGGCAAATCAACCAACTTGCCAAACGGCGCGACATTTTCCACCTACTTTCGCAGTCGCTTGCCCCTTCGATCTTCGGGCACGACAAGATTAAGGAGGCCATTTTGCTCCTCCTCCTCGGTGGCGCGGAGAAGAACCTCCCGAATGGCACGCACATCCGCGGTGACATCAATTTACTCATGGTCGGCGACCCATCGACTGCAAAATCACAGCTTTTACGATTTGTCCTTGGCACGGCACCACTTGCGATTGCCACAACTGGTCGAGGGAGCTCCGGCGTCGGTTTGACCGCTGCTGTTACCACTGACCGTGATACAGGCGAGCGTCGCCTTGAAGCAGGTGCAATGGTCCTCGCCGACCGTGGTGTGGTCTGCATCGACGAGTTTGACAAGATGTCGGATATTGACCGTGTTGCAATACACGAAGTCATGGAACAACAGACGGTCACCATCGCCAAGGCAGGCATCCACACAAGTTTAAATGCTCGATGTAGCGTCGTCGCGGCCGCTAACCCAATCTACGGACAAGTAAGTCGCTGTTGGAAGCTTCGCCGACGGCGCTTTGACGCCGCTATAGTACGACATCCATAAAGATCCCCATAAAAACATCGCCCTCCCCGACTCGCTTCTCTCACGTTTCGATCTTCTCTTTATTGTTACTGATGACATCGATGAAGAGCGTGATCGCAAAATTGCAGACCATATTCTTCGGCTGCATCGGTATCTCCCTCCTGGAATTGAGGAAGGGACACCTGTACACGACAATCTCACTCAGCTGTTGGCCGTTGATGGACCCGGCGTCGCTCCAATCGAACAGGACACCGTTGGAGCATCCAGTCCATTTGAAAAATATGACCCACTGCTTCACGTTGGTTTCACTGCAGCAAAGTCCCGCACTCGAAGAGGAAAACAGGTAAAAGTGGAGGTTCTCAGCATCACTTTCGTGAAAAAGTACATCCAGTATGCAAAGAGCAGGCCAGCACCTGTGCTCACGAACGGCGCAGCAAATCATATTGTGAACGTGTATGCTAATCTCCGCAACGAGGAGGAGAGTCAAGCGAATAAGAAAAAGGTGAATATAATCTCGTCAAACTTTTCAACAGACTGAGACAACTTGTAGACCGCGCCGTTGACCGCGCGCACACTGGAGACATTGATCCGTCTATCCACTGCTCATGCGAAGGCCCGACTCTCGTCCAAAGTTGAACAGGATGATGCGAGAGTAGCCGAGGAGATAATGCGATATGCGCTCTACAAGGAGGTTGCGAAGCGACACCGGCAAAGGAGAAAAAAGCGCAAGCTTAACCATGGCGGTACCACCGCCGGCAAGGGCGAGGATAGTTCGCAGGATAGCTCGGATGAGGACAGTGATGACGGTGACGATGATGACGAACAACCTGAAACTGTGGAACGTGCAAATATGCCGCAGCACCAGCTGAATGATGGACAGCCTCCTAAGCAACCGGAGAGCCAAAACTCTCTGTGGCAAGATGACAGTCAGGATGTAAAAATGGTCACGGCTCCGGTCACCGCAGCAGAGCCTGCTAGGGATGGCGGTGTTCGATCAGAACGGTACGCCAAAGAGCCACTTCTTCTCACGACACCACAACTGAACCCGACGAATTTTTTTCCCTCTCCTTCCATTGCAGGCTCCAGTTGTTCCGATCTAGAGTGGCGAATTTGTTCGCCTCGCATCTACAGGATGAAGAACAGATTTTCCTGACGGAGCTTGTAGAGTTAGTGAACGCCGGACTGCCTACGGATGCGCTATTTGGGACCGCGGAAGCCACTGCTATTTGCCAGACCATGTCTGATTCAGATGAACTCATGATGAGCGATGGAATTGTTTACAAGGTATGATATTTCCGCGTTCGCAACCGTGGGTAGCAATTTCTGGTAGTACTTGTAGGTCTCGTAGGTATCCCTCTTTCATTTCATTGTGTCTGTCGTCGTGTACTAATACGAAGTGTCATATTACTTTGAGCTCGACTGAGTACATCGCAAGTACCGGTCACTACGCATTGTGCGTAGTTGACCTTTTAAAAGTTTACGACACAGACACTAGAAAACGCATCGTCATATACGTTCCTCATAGTCCCTCATGCAGCCCTCCGCCTTCTCACAACTGTACGTGCCTCTGGCGCCCTGCAGTCCTTGTCGACCTACCGTCGCCAGTCGTCCCTCAGCTTCAGCACAGTCTTGATCTCGTCCATCCCCAGGCCCCCAGACCCTAGCTCCGTCACGTCGTCAAGGAGCTCCTCCCATCCATCACTCTTGGCACCGAACAAAGTGTTAAGTAACTGTTCACACTTTTGTAGATCTGCGCCGAGCAGACGTCCAGCTGCCAGTAACCGGCTCCACGGCTTTTCAATTCTGGCGCGCGACGTGTTCATCGCTACTTGAGAGGTTTCCGCCCATAGCTCGCATTCTGCTTGGACGACACGCGCTTGGGTTCGTGTCAGCCCATTCCGAGTCGAGCCACGCGTCAGACCTAGTCGGAAGAGGACCTGCCGCTGCAGCACATGCTCCGAAATTCGTGACGCGGTCCGCCTGTAGAGCCTTGTGACGACAGAGCCAGGAAGCATGCTCCGTAGAAAGCCCAAATGAGATGACAGAAGCGCGACAGCTGGCAATAAGGTACTTGAGACGACGACTTCCACCGTGCCGTTGTTTGAGTCCTGTGTATGACTACCAGAATTGCAAGTCAGCAAAAAGATCAACCCCCCCTAGCCCTCATTTAAATGCGTCGGTACTCACTTCGCCATGGCGGAGAAGTGAGCCTTCAGAGAGCCTTCACATTCCCCGCAAATTTGTTGCACTAGCATATCTTCAGCCCGCGAGGAAAGCCTCGCGAACTGCGTGACAAGCTCTTCAAAGATAGTTCCTTCAGAAGTCATCGTTCTGTGACTGGGTCGTGTATTGTGCTCAGGGAGAGAGTGCGATCCCGCTGTTACACGGAGAGATGCACGATGGTTGATCTCCGCCCAGAGTTCCAGGAAGAACTAGACAATAGTTGTTTGGACGATCAAAAAAAAAACAGTAAACATACTTACCACCTCCTCTCCCCAAGTACGCATAGCATCCTCTATGTACTTCGCACTCAACAAAGCTTTACACAGGCGTTGGCTTCCTTCAACACCCCCTGTAAGTTTTCGCGCATCTGTCTTAGGGCCATCTACGCTCAACGCGCCGGGGACCGCGCGGACGAGAACAGAAGAGAGCGTCTCGAACGCGTCCAGGGATGAAGATATCCGAGAATGGTACATTTCCAGGATTGGGAGCTGAACATGAGTAAGAAATTGTGTGCGCTGTCGGAAAGATGGTAGAGCCGAGTAGCGATCTGCGGTGGGTAAGTAGGTGGTTGATATGATTGACCAAGGACGTACCAGTCACCTGCTCAACCAGAGCTTTTATTCTCCGTGCTGAGACTGTTGCCTTGAGAGCAATATCTCGGGATGCGCGGTTTCGTGCGTATTCATGGCTGTCATCATCGGCAATGCCCCAGGCGTCAGAAGCGCTGATGATTTCGTGGTATTGATCGTCCGCAACTGAATTGTATGTAAACACACGGTCGAGATCGAACAGATACGAGATCGAACCCACACTTTTTCTCTCCTTCCAGCCAAGCGTTGAACCAGTCCTTTTGGTCTAGGATCACTTTGCTAATTCCCCCTTGCTCGGCTCCCATTCTTTCGTCATCTTGTGCCTCTCGCTTGTCCTGGACAAACACATAGCCCATATCGCGTAGGCTAGAATCAAAAATTAGTGACTGATACACCGTGTGCGCTAGCAAGGCTGGTCGTGTTAGCAGCGCGGGAATTGAACGCTTGAGTTTTCGCTCAAGTATAGGGAGAAGAAGGGTCGTATAATTGTGCTGGGAATGTGTCAGTACCTCCAAGAAGTAAAAGTCAAATGATATGGCGTACCCACGCATTGACGTCCTGAAACTTGGAGCCAGAAAGTAGGCTTTGCACGATATCTTCCATGAACGACTGGTGATCATGGGCAACATTGGCAATATGCGTAAAATACCACTCAGGCTGAAAATGGGTTTGAATAGTCTGCGGCATTCGCACGGACAACAGAGCTTACACACCTTGTCTAAGCGACTTGTCTCTCGCTCGGAGTCGAAGTGATATCTGAAACGCAATGCCACAGGCTGGACGAGTGCCTGTAGTGGATAAAGACCCTCATTTTCTTGAGGTGGATGAAGGGACTTTCCGCTACATTTTGATCAGCGGTAAGGTGGAGGGAAGCACACGGAAATTTCGACGGGGATGCGTACATCTCTTGCAACTTGAGTAAATCTGAGACCGCAGAGTCGAAAGCTGTACGGTTCTCCTTGCTCGCGGCTACGTAATCAACAGCTGTTGGCCATTTGAGTTTCTCAGAAGTGGATATGAGCGTTCTGTGGCGCCTTATCAGGCACAGTCAAGGTGATCCAAGGAAATGACATACGAGAACAAAGTCGCCTTCATGTCCCCCCATGTCTTGTCACAAATTCTCTCGAGAAACGAGATGAGATTGAGGGAGCCATGTGAATTGCGGATGTCTTCCACTTGACTGCATGAGTGCTTCACATCGCTGACGAAGGCTAGCAGAGCTTTGTATTGCGAGGTCGCTGCCGTTGTTAGCGGTGAACTACTATGGTGCATCTGCGACAAAGCCCGCTCGCTTCCGGTTTATATGAGTAAGCTGGGGAATAGACCGTGGCACATATCCCTCACCTGAGTTGCAGGGTGCGTTCTACGACAGCGACGTAGGACCGAACACTCTCGAGTTCCTTCAAAGCGCGGTGCGTTGTCTCTATGTCTTCGAGCAAAGTTGGGCCATTTTCATCCACCGTGGGACTGAGCGCGGAAACCAAGTCATGGGACAGGTAGGCAAGATCGTCTTCCAGACTGTCCCGCAGCGAGGCAAGTTCTTTCGCCTTGTCCAGCTGTTGAATTGCTTCTATTCGTGTATTGGTCGTCAAGATATCAATCTCTTTCTTCGATTTAATAAGCTGTGGAGAGATGAGCAACGGATAGAGTGACCGGTTGACTCGACACAAACACGTTGCTCAAGTTGGACCTGGGTGTTGCGCGCGACATTCAGGTTCCACTGCAGGTCATTGAGATGAACAGAGTCCGCGAAGCTCTGGTTCAAGACATCAAGAGCTGAGTTTTCTGCGAGCTGTGCGCTCGGCGACTCTTGCAACTGCTTTACAGAGGACATTAGTATGGTTAACTGAGCGAGCCTGCGTAGAGTCGGAACATTTGCCAGACCAAACAGCCACGTGGTTATCTTATCTCAAATGCGACAAAGCCAACCAGCTTTATTAGCCGCGCATGCCTAGTCGCCCGCGTCGATATAACTACTGGGAGAAGTGATGCATAGACATTGCAACCTAATGCAGGTCTGGGCGATTGGCCGACAAGTAGTAAGACACCACGTAAATACAAATGCCAGGCAACAACACAGCACCGATTCTGTCGACAGTCGAACAGGTGTCGAAACGAGGGCAGTGATTGTGCCGGGTTTAGGTATTGTGATATAGTGTGTACGGGTTCTGCAAGTGGTATCCGATCGAAGAGCTATGACAAGTCCATCAGCACCATCTCGAGAGGTGGAAATACTCTCTCACACACATGAATAGAAAAGTACTGGTTGGTCCGAATGGAAGGGAGTCACTATACCTCCGATACTTCCACATAGCTCACCACCGCTTTCCAGTCCTTCACCCGCTGCACGAGATTGCGATGTTTATCATTCGCCCGCGCTAGAGCCTCCTCGCCCTGTAGGATGTCTTCCACCAGAAAGTTAGTGTCACCATTTCCAAGCTCCACTCGCCTCGCGTAGGCCATGTCATCATGCTCGTCTTCAGGAAGTGATAACCTTTTGTTCCATTGGTAGTCTCCAAAAAGCAACACAGGGAACACAACCCCGTCTCCGTTGGATGAGACATGCTCGGCACAAGCGACCGCATTTTCCAATGAATCGTCGATCAACAATCTGGCCCCAACGCGGATGCAAGCCTCTGCTTTTGTCAGCTTCTTGGGGACTACGTTGCCTTGATCTACGCCCTGCTGAACAGCAAACTGTCCGGTGCATATTATCTCGTCGAAGCAACCAGGGAAATGTCGTTGCGTCCATTCCCAACTGGCATCACGGGCATGCTCGTTGCGCGCGGTGATGATAACGAGGCGATAGCCTAGACGACGTAGGGCAGCAATGCCCTCTTGTGCACCCTCGATCGGCAAGATCGATGAGACCCAATCTGTCGCATAGAAATCCCTCACTTTCTTGTGGGTTTGGGCAGGTGGGCCCCAGCAGGGATTCTAGGATGTGCATCTAGATGACTAGAACACATGAAGAACAGTGAAGAACGTACTTTCCAGTAGTAATAGTAGTAGAAGTCGTCCAGGCCAATATTGGTGCCGTATTGCTCGTTATGCCCTGTTCACACCAAGCATTGTGAAAAGCTATGGTGAGGCTCGGAAAGAGGACACGAACAAGCTGCGATGTGCTTGTTGGTGCTACTCAAGACATCGTCCAAGTCGACTGCTATGATACCGTTGAGAAACTCCGGTTCTGACAGATGGTTGAACCGATGGAGAGGCATGGACGACGCGGGGTATCTCGACACTGGCGCCAGTGCTACCGATCTGTGGCACCGGCTGTGTGCACTGCAGCAGCTCAAAATCACACGTCGAAAAGCTGGCAAGGATCCCGGATGGCGACCGACATTAGAGCAAGGGCGACCCAGCGGTTCTTCCCTTTGTACAGGAAGTTCAAGTGTCGCATGGAGACGCTTGTTGGGGTGGCATGAGACTACGAAAGAAAGCCCTTTCAACGTGAAGGAGGTTTGCGATGGCATCCTGAGTAGTCGACTCTGTCGTGTCAGTAAAGCACCGTGGACGAGTCTTTCTTAATCGTTGTTCAACTCCACGCTGTGTGTTTTTCGGTCGTCGCTGAGTCGGGGCGTTAGATACACGGTCTCGCGAGTGCAGCTAGAGTCGTTGCCAAATTCCTGGAATCCCCGGCCCGTCGTCCCGGGTCGTCGTGGAACACCACTCACGCCAGAAAAATCACGTGTTCGTCCAGTCCAGGACTCCTTGACCATGACCGTCCCTTCCACAGACCGCTTGATTCGTATCTATGCTACCCATAGACCACTCGTACAACGCGGCCTTACTGCTGGCTTCGTCCTTTATGTCCTTCTGGCTGCATATCAAGCCATCGCTGTCCGTCCTCCCGCCAAGAACAGCACGAATGGTCCTGCCGGGGACGGAAAGCCTGCACGCGTCGCCGTGAGCTTCCCTTGACGTGTACTTAATTATCTACCGCCTCACGCCAAACTCCGTACCTCTCGCAGGTAGATGCGTTGTTTTACCAGCGCCTCCATGCTATCCTTGGGATAGTCATCCCTTCCATCCGCTCCAAGGAGGCTCTTCTCCTTCTCATGCACTCCAGTTTACTGGTATTCAGGACTGCAATTTCTTTATACGTCGCCGCCCTTGATGGAAAGTGAGCATTCTTGTCACCCGGGGTTTATCTATGTTCATCCCGTCGGAAAGAATCGTCGCATCACTTGTCAGAGGGAAGTCGTTCGAGTTCCTTTTAAACATCATTCGCTGGCTCCTTGTCGCGATCCCGGCAACCTGGACAAACAGCTGGTTGAGTTATGTCCAGAACAAGCTCGCCATTGCTTACCGAACTCGTCTGACTCGCCAAGTGCTCGAACAATACCTTGGTGAAGAACCCGAGACACCTCATTCAAAGGTTTATTATAAACTTTGTATGTAGTCACGACTTGTAATTTTGATTTCCTCACTTTCTTCTTCAGCAAACATGGATGATCGAATCAAGAATGTTGATCAGTTGAGTTCCATAAAAATATCTACCACTCCGAGGCATTGACTGGCACGTAGGATGATTACACACGACATTCAGCGTTTCTCTGCTCATCTTGCAGCCATCTATGCGAATTTGGCCAAACCTATTCTTGATGTCATTCTCTACAATTACCAGCTATCACGAAACATCGGCGCAGAGGGGCTCGTACTTCTTACAATTCTGATACAGTCATCTGCTGCATTGCGTACGTGCTCGCTTTTCTCCACACCTAACCTCTAAGTTGACATGGTTAGTGCGAGCGGTGACACCTTCGTTTGGAACATACACCACTCAATCCGCCGCTCTTGCTGGTTTTCTCAGGCACACACATTCTCGCTTGGCAGAGTTTGCCGAAGAAGTCGCATTTTTCGGCGGTGAAGACGCTGAGAAGAAGATCATGGAGAAGGCGTACATGGCACTTGTGCTGCACGAAGAGAAGGTCATGGCCCGACGATGGTGGTATGGTTTTGCCGAGGAAGGTATCGTGAAATGGCTGTGGGGGAGTTTTGGGGTCAGTATTATACTTTTAAGTGTACGTTTGACTAAAATCAGTAAAGTTAGTAGTCTGCGCCATCCCGGTCTTCTTCAAGCTTCCTGGTTTCCCGAGTACTGACCTTGGAAGTCGCACAGAAGGTCAGCGTGGCATCGATTTTGAGCTCTTTCTACCTAATTTTTCAACCAGGTTTCGTCACAAATCGGAGGCTTCTGCTGTCGTCATCTGGTATGTTACCTCGCGTTCTTTCCAGGTTGGTCGACCGATAGGTATCCGAACTAGATGCGATGGGTCGCGTGATGTACTCTTACAAGGACTTAGCTGAGCTTGCAGGTTACACTGCACGCGTTTCTCTCCTACTCGAAACGATGTCAGACCTGCGCCAAGGTAAATTTGAGAAAAGTATTATAACTAGTGTTTCAAAGAGGGAGAACAGTAAGAGTGCGTCTTTTGGATAATCTAATCCATGGCTTCACCTTATCTCATTATGAACAGTCACAGACGGGCGAGGCAAAATTTTTGAAGCCGAGGATATCCAGTTTGAAAGTGTTCCGATTGTGACACCCAATGGGGACGTGCTGCTCAAAGGCTTGACATTTAGTGTAAAACCAGGGGTAACGACTTCATTTTATAGGATGACTTTGGTGACTACACAGCATGTAGGAGCATCTACTCATTGTTGGGCCTAACGGTAAATGGATTTTGTATTACAAAGGCTTCTGACTCTAACATCCTTTCAGGGTCTGGAAAGTCATCATTATTCCGTATCCTCGGTGGACTTTGGCCCGTTTATGGTACGTCCAACACATCATTACGATGTCCCCTTTCTCATCCTTTCTAGGTGGCATCGTGCGCAAGCCACCTGCGTCAGATTTTATCTTAATCCCTCAGCGACCCTATCTCTCAATGGGCACACTGCGTGACCAAGTTATTTATCCGCACTCGCAGGAGCAGATGAAAGCTCGTGGGTCTCTGCATGACCACATCTTCACATCACTGTTGACGGGGAAGCCTTAGGAGGGCTTTCGGATGCCAACCTACTCGCTATTCTTTCCGTGGTAGGTATGGATAGCGTTGTGGAACGTGAGGGTGGATGGGGCGTCACCCGCGAATGGAGGGAAACCTTAAGCGGCGGTGATCAACAGAAGATTGCATGGGCAAGACTATTTTATCATAAGCCTAAAGCAAGTTTTTCTGTTTCTGAATGACCCTCACTTGAAACGGATAATGACACAGTACGCCATTCTCGATGAGGCAACCTCGCTCGTCCCGCCAGATATGGAGGACAAGATGATGGAACAGGCGACCGCCCTGGGTATCACGCTCCTGACTGTTTCTCACCGACCGTCCTTATGGAAGTATCATTCCACGATCCTGCAATTTGATGGGCAAGGTGGATACGTATTGTACGTTGCATTCCTACCGTGACCGAGAGCGCTTGAATGCGTATACTTGCTTGCTGACCGATCCTTGCAGTACGCAGTTGAATGCGGACAAACGCTTATTGCTCCAAGAGGAAAAGGAGGGATTGCAAGCAAAACTTTTAGAGGTGTAAGCGGTTTCTTCCCCGTCAAGGTGGGTCCCATGAGCATTGATGTTGGACTTTCCAGGCCGAAACTCAAGTCACGTCTTGCGGAGCTCCGACTCTTAGCCGGTCAATGCGCAGTGGAAACGGATTAGATTTCGTGCCTAAGGGCAGCCTCTCTCGTAACGCATAGCGTCTAGAGCGACCAAAGTTGATGCACTATGAGATCCACATGGGCGTTGTAGCCATTCACTGATCAATGACTCACCCGTGATAACGCTGCTAGAAGTTCAGAGTTGGTATTTCGACAGAGGTTGGCACTAGTCTGGTCGGCACGGCTTGGCAAGGTGTCTGAAACTTTAAGGCCCGTCGTGGCGCCGTATGTGCCGCTCACTTCGGGGTGTCAATCGGAGCGGCAGAGTCAAACCTCCGCGTGCCATAATCAATATGCTACAATACGCTGGGAAGGCTCGATGCAACACTTTGCGCAACGAGCTATTAGCTATGTATTGTATGAGAATGTCTGCTGTATTATATGTTGAAGGAGCGAACCTGTAGCATGAGAATAAGCTATCAAGCCAGGAAAATATCTGTGTGGCTGACCTTGCCGAACGGTCCCGGAGCCAATCGGATGGCAGCGATCGGCCGGAATTTCTGTTCACTCGACTCGTCGTCAGACCCGCGCCTCAGTTCCGCACGACCACTTTCTTTCGCTTCCCC
>JBBPLY010000028.1:16149-42117 GCA_038090035.1 Xerocomus nothofagi | reverse complement strand
GTGTGGCTGACCTTGCCGAACGGTCCCGGAGCCAATCGGATGGCAGCGATCGGCCGGAATTTCTGTTCACTCGACTCGTCGTCAGACCCGCGCCTCAGTTCCGCACGACCACTTTCTTTCGCTTCCCCCGCTCGCGTCCGGTCACGAGTCGATGCACTTCTTCTCTCAGTCATTCAAGTATGAGTGCGTAAATTTTCATGAGAGCTGACTCTGCGGTCCCCTAATGTGTACCGCTCCGTTGCATAGTCATCCCTGGTCTCACGTCGTCATTGGAATATGGCATAAATACCCAAATCCACATTGCACACATGTCGTGACAGTCGATGTCCTAGATCGTTCAGTCGACCCAGATACTGGGATAATACGGACAGAGCGTGTGTTAGGTTGTAAACAGAAGACGCCCGCTTGGATCGTTAAAGTAAGTCGGTCCCTCATTGGAAGTCGTCCGACCACAATTCGCTCAAAATATTCTAGTTGTTCGGTGGATCAGAGGATGCCTACGTACGCGAGATTTCATTTGTCGATCCCGCGTCGCAAAGAGCAACGATCACCTCCGTCAACCTTTCTTTATCTCAATTCGCATCTTGCTACGAACGGATACAATATAGCCCGACGTCGTCCCACCAGACAATGTTCACGCAGACTGCAGAAATACAAGCACGTATGGCGATGTGGCGGGCCATGACAGATAGACTAGAGAGTTGGCTCGTGCAGAGGTTCGAACAAAATGCGAAGCTGGGCAAGGCCGGGTTTTCGGACGTACTGAGGACAATGTGGGAACCAGAGCAACCACAGCTGTCTCAGGGAGCACCATAGTTGCTTCTCGCTCTTTTTCGCTTTCACGGCTCTTGCATCATAATAATTTCTTCCCATCCTGCATCACAGCATTCCTAGACGCCACTACTCCGAGTGTCTTAGACTCGTCTAAAATGTCGCAAAGACAATACACTTTAAGTATGACTATTTTACGCATGTAATGTATCTCTTGGAACTGGAGTCACTAGTTTGGCTGGCGACCTACTTGATTCTATGTAGACGATATTCCAAGGCGGGCGGGCGATGTCGGCCCGGGATTATTGCAATACCATACTCATACTTCTTGTTCGTATGCCTCATCCCAGCCAACATAAGGATTGTCGTTATCCCCCTTTTCGCTTCCGTCTTCCTCCCCATTGTGCGCTGCAATGGGAAAATCATTCCGAGACATCGTGCGTGAGGACTTCTGGCCCCTTCCTACTCCACCTCCCTCTTCTACTATCACATCATCCTCTGTTTTATCATCCATCAAATACAAGTCATTTTTCTCATCAAAATCAACGTTCGGATTCCCACCGTCCACAAAGAGGTCTTTAAGTGCATCGTAATTGATTCTTTTGCTGTATTTCGCATTTTTCTTGAGGAGGTTGCGGACAGATTCAGCAGCAGTTCTCCCAGACGGTGTAGCCTCATCGCGAGGTTTCGTGACAGTTTTTCGCCTCTGGAAGAAATCAACACAAGATAATAGAATAACGGATACGGACAAAAAGTCCAGGCGAGAGAACGAACCTTGCGACTTCTTGGTTGTTGTGTGCCTTCTTCCAACTGATCTGCTTTTGCTGTGGAATCCCCTTGAGCGACATATCCTGATAGCAGAGGATGTAACCATACTGGCAATACCCTCCAAATACTCGCGGTTCATCTCCACCCATACGCGTTCTTTGATTTTAACCTCTTCCTTGGATAGAAGAAAGCGGTCGAGCTCCTCTTCGTCAAGGCCTTTGAGTTCGTCAACTTGAGCAAAGTTTGCATGACGTCGTTCCTCAGCTTCGTTAAGCGCTTCGGCGAGCATGAGGCTCTGTGAATTTTGCAAGAATGTTGCTACCTCTTCCGCAAGAGTTTGGTCGACGGCTTCTTCAGTGCACGTAGCAGACTGAGCCGCCGCGTCCTCGACATTCAATCGAAGGACTGGGTCGATATGAGCATAAGTTGTTTCTTCACCATCTTCGGGGAAGAAGAGGGGGGGAGGTGCTATCGTGCCCACGAGGATCCCTTGATTGAAAAGTGCAGGATCTATCGCTTGTGAGGAAGGTGGAATCTGTTGAAATGGGGAGACAGCCTCAGCTCGCTCCTCCTCCGACACACTGTCCACTCTTTTCTGCTTTCCCTTCCGCTTCTTAGTCATGGTCTCCTTGGGTCCATTCAAAACGTTCTCTTTTTCCCTATCTTCTCGTTCTCTTCCCTTGGTAAAAGCAGGTGGGTCCATTTCTTCATCCAACCATACTGTTCTAAAGTCTGCCAACGTTAGTGCCCCACTGGGCGTTTTCTTGAATTCCTCAAGGCGTTTCTTCAGCGTGGTGTCTGCAATCTTGACAACCTGTACAATCTCCTCCACGGATCTCCGGAAATTATTCATGCGAGCAGCGAGAAGAAGGGCTGCACCACATATACCGGCTGGACGTCGTCCCTTGGTGACCCAGTCTCGGTCAAAGCGTTGGACAAGACGAACAGCATCAGTGGCAACCCTGTGCGTCTCTTCACCGAACTCGAGCAATGCAGCAAATCGGGAAATGTAATGGGACGGATCCACAAGGGGGAGTCTGAGATTGAGAGTTTGCACTAGCTGGAGATAGGTGTGGCCGAGCTCGAAGACATTTACCTATGAGGATAGTCGGTATCCTTGGCAGGACAAGGACATATAAAATGTACAATCCTGCTCACCTGCAGAAGGTCGGAAAAGTCGATGAGCATGTAGTTTCGTGTCTCCTTCTGTCTGCATGCGACATACAGACAAACGGCAGCTACGTTGACGCTTTTTCGTCCTTTTGTGAATTTGTGCTCCACAGCAAGAGTATAGAGACGTGTTGCGGCAAGTGCGACAACCTCTGAGAGACGGAGGGCCGAGGCAAGACTCTGGATCCTTCTACTAGCTATTTAGGTGTCATTACGGGAAGCTGTTCCACGTTCTGCAGCCACGTACCATTCGCGATCGTCTGCTCGCGAGATTCAATGCTTCCTCTCTTCCCAAAAGGGCCGCTGATGCGAGCATGGGCTGCCTGAGAATGAGCAGTGTGATG
The DNA here is from genome assembly GCA_038090035.1 of Xerocomus nothofagi. Classification (NCBI taxonomy): domain Eukaryota; kingdom Fungi; phylum Basidiomycota; class Agaricomycetes; order Boletales; family Boletaceae; genus Xerocomus; species Xerocomus nothofagi. The sequence continues at coordinate 39,064 of JBBPLY010000028.1, read as the reverse complement.
ACTACCGCCGGACGAGGTGACTCACTTGAGCCTTGACCAACATACGCGCCCTGAACCATTGCCGCACCTGTAGAGGTCTCGCAGAAGGTGACCTCGGAGACGATGGCGTTCTCTTCCACCACCGTGCCACATTTTACACAGAATCCGTTACCTGCAGCGGGGTCATATTCGATTATTGTACCTCCGCAATCTGTGCAGACTGTCTGGGAAGAAGTGAGATGGAGTAGCATGTAAAGCGAAAAGACACACACCATGTTGGCGATGAAGATGCTAATGGGGCACGGTGAAGCTGTTGATCATGATTGGCAGAGACGAGGTCGACTGTGACGGTCACGTACGATGATTCGCTCGGTGTCCGACGGCACAATCTTATCACTAGCGCTCATGCTCGAAGCTCAGCTCGATGGATGAACTAGTGCACCATTGCCTGCGCGAGCTGTCCTTTGACGGCGACCTTGGTGAGTTCCGTCTGCCCAGCGCCAATCACCCCTCGGGTGGTCGCGTTCGAACCCCATCCGACTACACTTTTCTCATCTCCTCTGTCTAGGCTGCAATGTTTCCCGCCTCAGTGACTTTATAACAGGTTTCTACGTCTCCCAAAATGACCACTCCCAACTCGTCGACGATGCATTCCGTGCCTTCGTATGGTCGGTCATAGTACACCAACCGTCTGTCCACGTTGGCACCATCCCCCCCGGTTTCGTATCAGAGGTATACATCGCTCCCCAGATGAGTGCCAAACGTAAGGCTGCAGCAAAGGGCGAAGAGGTTACCGATCCAGTGCCTTCTTCCTTGGAGCTCGTCCAGGACGCTCGGCGTAGGCACTTGGAAGGCTTGAAACGCGAATATGGTGACAGTCTGCGCATTGCAGTTGACCCCGAAACCATCTTCGCTGCGATTACAGGTTCCCATATCAGAGTATGTGGGCATGCCAAACACAGAAAAGCTCGTCTAACCTGCTCATAGCCCCCTAAGCTCAGTCGTATGGTGTACAGTGCTCTCCAGCTCATCACTCGAGGTCGAGAAGACGGTATCACAACTGTCGAGCTCGGCAGAAAGACAAACTACGACCAAAAGACCTGTTTTTATCTCATTAAACAACTAGTCGAACTCGGCCTCATGTATGCTTTCCTCCCATCCCTTGGTCTTCGGTTTGATAGTTTTTTTGTAGCATCAAAGCACGTCGCGGTGGAGTCGGGAACCATACATGTATCCACAAGTATTTTGTCGAACGGAGTCACCTCTGGCAGCAGATTCAGGAAGAAGAAGCTCGAAACAGCCATGTTATCGCTACCGGCGAACATGTCAAGTCGTGCGACGCCTCTGACGAAGCTACTGATCAAGACGGTCCATTACAAATTTCCTTTGAGCCAATGGACTCTAGGCATCTTTCTAGCCTTCCGCTTGTTAAAAATAGGATCACCAAGCTACTCAAAGCGTCCAGAAATCACATACATCGGTCCAATAACCTACTCAAGACAATTGTAAGCGATCCTCTCATGTTGTCCTATTTCTTTTCCTTCATCATCTCTCAGGGGTTCGTGCATCCAACTAAGACAGACAGGCGCTTTTTTCAGACTAGGTTGCGTGAATTAATCCAGCAAGGCGTCATCGAACGCGTACTGGTTTCAAGCAGCAAAACGCGGGATCGCACAATTAAATGTATACGTCTCGTAATGTCAGACAACCAGCTTCCAGAGGGTTCCGTAGTTGTGGGACAGGACGTAGATGAAGACGAAAAGGACAATACAAGTATTGCCGAGGACGCTCCAGGTCCGTTTCATCGATAAGAATCCATTGCCAACCCCGGTGATAAACTATAATTGTAGTTGGTCATAACGAAGTTAAGACGAACTTCACGATCCACAAGCAAGTATCAAATTTGCTTGAAGAAGCTGGACTCGCTGGCCTGACGCTTAATGTATCCTGGGAAAATATTTCATGAGTATATGACCTAATTTTTTGCCTCTAGGAAATATGTGTCTCTCTTGGCAATTTCGACAAACGTACGATCGAACTTTTGCTCGCGCGGGCATCCGACAACGGACCACCCGCGCATCTCGGCGACTTGGGCACTGTGGATCTCATGGAAACTCATGGCAGGGAGAGACGCCATCGATACTTCACACTTGCAGCATATAAAGGCCTAGTGACAAGCGAACAGCTGCAAGATACAACTACCTCTATCGTCAACGTTGACCTGTCACGAGTCGGAGATTTTCCTGCACTCGACCCCAAGCGCTTCTACACTACCACAGGAAGACTTCTTTTCTACCAAGACTCCTTCAAAGACATCATGACTGCCAAAGGCAAGAAGCGTAAACGAGATGAGGAGGAAAGTAATGAAGAGGAATGTGAGCCGCCTCCCAAACCAAAGCGAGGTCGTCCCTGTAAAACCCTTGCGCTCACGGATGCTCCCACGACTGCACCGAAGAAACGCGGCAGACCTCGCAAGAACCCCCTTGTCAAGGATGGCGAAGCTCAAAGTACTACATCTGGAAGATATCCTTCAAAGTTGATGACAGAAGACAATGCAGAGCGAGCTGGACAGACGGTTGTATCCGGTCGCCTGGCTAATGAGGCATCACTGGACACCGTTTCTCATAGTGTTCGATGTGAGCTAGACGTGCTTTCGCCATGCGTTGGGAGTTCCGTGACGACAGAGAGCAATCAGCAGCCACCATCTACCACTGTGGGCCTGTCGAGAGTTATCTGTCCTGCTAAACAGTTGGCTGTTGTTCTGCCTGCTAATCATCCATCAGAGAGGTCCGATGTCGGAGCTGGAATCTCGCACTCAGCATCAGAGGAAGGAGTGGATGACGTGCAGTCGGGTCGTTCAGCCGAAACTACCCCCCGCCGTTCCTCAAAACACGTCAGGGCAATCGAACTTGATGCGGAACATCGTTCAATTGCTGAGCCAAGAGATGATGCAATGGTGTCTTGTGTTCCCCAGCGATTGGAAAGCGACAGTCCGCAAGGGAAGTCGTCAGCATCAGCTACCCAAGAAGAAGAGCCTTCCGCCATATCAGCTGTGAGCGCCTTCCACTTGTCGACTCGGCTTGACGCTGACAGCACTCAAATCAGACTTTCAAACCCATGCAAACAGCCAGACAAGAATCATCACCAATTCCGGATCATGATTTAGCGACTAGCGAGAAACACAAAGACGCAACCTTGCCGCCGTCTTCACGGCCGTTGAAGCGAAGCCGAGCTAACGGAGGCGGGAAATTGTGCTCAAATGTCAATATCTCTTCTCTGCGGCGCGAAAACGAACTGTTCAAGGTCGTCGAAAAAATGGGGGGAATCGTTAATATACACTCCAAAGACATCTTTGATGCACATACAGCACTCCTCGATACCATGTCACGGGCCAAAGAGTCGACCAGCGCACCAGTCGGGACTCGTCTTGACAAACGCACTGCGGAATCTACCCTTAGGAGCTTGGAAAACCGCGGACGAATTAAGATGCTCAAGACATCTCTCGTCGCTCCTTCTGGTGTCAGCAGACCTGCTTGCTTGGTTTATCTTCCAGACACTCCTCAAGATAAGGTCAATACTTTTCTTCGCCAACTCAGCCAAAGTATGCCGTCAACGACTACAGGACCAGTCAAAGTATTAGAAGAGCCGATCGAATATGGTTCATGTGTCTCCTCCGCGCACCATACATCTCTCCCACCAAACTTGTTGCAAATTGAGGACCAGGACGAGAAGGAGAACGAACGTATCGAAGCGGAGTCGGTGCTACGCAAAAAGGCAGAAGAAGCACGCGCTCAGCGAGAGCAGCATTGGGATGACCTTTTACGCAGGATTCATCCAGAGCCTGTAAAAGGCACACTGGCTGTTCGTATCCGCGCGGTGCGGAGTCGTTTCATGCAGCCGACGATCACAAAGGACCAGTCGCACTGGGAGAACGAGATCCAAGGAGCTATCAAAGAGATACAGCGGGCATCAAAGAAAATCACATCACAATCAAGGGCAAAGTTGAACATCGAAGTGCACAGCTCTGCTGCTGGACCGCCACCTGTAGCGCCCAACCCTCCAGAGAAATCAATTGAGTCATTGATTGCTCAACAGGGACCACCCATCTCACCCACCGTGAACGTGAAAAAGAAGAAGGGAAAGGCAAAGGAAGACAGCAAAGGTGCATGAATTCATACCAGTCCCTTCTCGTCATTTATATGGGATAACATGGGCTTAGAATTTAAATCAGCATCGAGACGGCCGAGATTTCATTGGACACGAGAGTTTGATGAGCTAGCGCGTGATGCATCTGCCATTATTCGAGCGCGATGCCGCGCTTCCAGACTTGACTTGTCAGCCATGGATCAAGTATTCCCCGCATTACCCAGGAACTCAGTTAGGCAGCGTATCACACATCTCAGAGCTAATGCCGTCGAGAATGCGTACATGAAACGTCTAGAAGATCAGTGGTATATGATCTGGTTGCAATACAGAGGAACGCCACATCTCTCCGACGAAGATCCCAGCAGTCCTTCAAACTTCAACCTCATAAACCATATCGAATTCCTTCGGAAACATGTAGATAAGAATGCCTTGTGAGTGTGAAGATTCTTCTCGCTAGCAATATTCAATGATGGCCAGGCGGGTGGGATTCGTGGAACGTGAGGCACCAAGTAAGCTGACCACTTCTGTCAAAGAACTCTACAAGTTTTACGAAGTCGGAGAGGATGTTATGTCTGCGCCGGAATGGGATTTCATGTGGGGCACGACGGTCGAGGAAGGCAGGGAAAAACAGTTTCGGAGCCAAGCCATTACAAAGGAAACCGATAGCATGTACGAGGATATGAAGAACGAGAAGGTGCAACATGCGGAGGCAGCGTTGAAGGTATGCATCTTCATTATCCCCGCTCACGTATTTATGCCTTCAAAGATGGTCTTTGGCACACCCAACGAGCTCTACGATCCCGACAGTGCCACTCGCTTACTTCATAGCGCTGGCGACCAGTGTGTCTCTGTTGCAAGGTCCAATCTCCTGCATCAAGGGGTGCTATCCAAACTTGTACGAGATCCGAAGAAACAAAAGCCAGGTAGGATGCTCAAGATCTCAGACACGTATGTGGTAACACATCCACCTGTTGGAGGATTTTGATAAATGAATATATAGAAATCTCAACGGCCTTGGCGGTCCATTCCCGCGAGATTTGTTCCAGGATGCAATCTCGCTGGACGACATAGCTGTCGAAAGGGTGGTGGACGAAATGGAGTGGCCCCTCATTGCCTCGGAAGGTGACGTTGCTACGTTATTGCAACTTGTTTCCGAGGACCAGGTAAGTAGTCTATCACTTTACACTTAGTGCTTTTATGTAAGCTTTCAGGTTGACTTTACTGTGGATTTATCTCAATCACGGGCCGCTCGACAGAAGGTTGACTGGAACAGTAAGAGGGCAGGTAAAGCAGTTTTACTCTCATCGGGAAGTTCGCTAACCAACTGAACAGACGACGAGGACATTGAAACTAACATACGATTAAGGTTTTCCCATACGTCCGTTGTAGATTCAGGCGGGGACCAAGATCAATATCCCGAGAGTCCCGTAGTTGAACCCGATTCCACCATATTAGGTCGAGAGACTCATGGTACAACACTTGGTGGGAAAGAAGCTGCGTGTACCCTCAAATCAGAAACTGGGCTCATCAACTGTTCCGCGTGTATTAACACATCTTTTGCAATATTTACATCCAGCCTCACTCAATTAGATCGTGATCTTGCTCGCCGAATCCTCGACCACGCACGTAGCTTGAGGGAGACTGGACTCAAAAAAGCAGCATGTTTAGTACGTTCATAATCTTATATTCCAGTTATGTCGACTAAGCATCGCAGGGTTTGGAAGCTGGACGAGAACAACACGTCCTTCGGCTTGTTCATAGGATGACATTGACATCACCTCCTATATTGCTCTGGACATACTCAAATGCTCCAATACTAGTGGCTGCGGATTATTGTGGCGCCTGGAGTGTATTGGTGTCCGAAGAGCCTCTGACACTTGTCACCCCTCGGCGATGGCTTGATCTTCGCGGATACAGGCTCGATGGCACATGGGGGGCAGCACAACAAGCTGTAATCGGTGTCGTTTTCCTGCACCCGGGAATCAGTCAGGTGAGCTCCACTGGCCACACCATTCTTTCCATTCAATTCACGTCTCACTGGTAGGTTGCGCTGCGGTGGCGTCTACGAGCGGTGTATGACAGACAGGAGATCATCGACCTTCTCTCGTCGCTACAGGAAGATAACGTTTTGGAGTGCCGAACTGACACAAATGTGGATACCTTTCCGAGTTTGCCTGGATGGCTCAAGACGCTCGACGACGAAGAGACGGTTTTCTGGTTCATTGCAAAAAATTACCATTGGTATCAAATTTGATGGCTTTCATTTCAGACTCATCGTCCACATTACTAGTATCATTATTATGTTTCTGGCCATGTTTGAATAGTTCTTTGTTAGTTTCGGGAATCACAAGTTGCAGCATCGTCACGGTGCGGCGGATCGGCCGGCGGTAGGGGACTGCTGGCAATATTGGCTTGAGGGCACATGCATGCAATCATGATGGTGACCGTAGAACAACCGAACGAAAACTAGCCTGGGGTTGGTACGTTGAGTCGGCGCCCCACTGGCAGTTGCATCATGAATTATATTGACTTTTCAACTGTATACATACTACTACTAGTAGGTAGCAGCGACTGAGTTGAAACCACGCAAGCACGGCTGTTCCCCTTCAACTTCAACAAATATGGCCCAGTGGTCGCTCGCTTGTTATTGGCAGTGGAAGGTCGCAGAACAGCTAATCGTGGCGAAAGCTGCGCATTTGTCAATGCAGACCCTCTTCTGGCGCCATGATGTGCCGCATCTGTTGGCAGTGGCAATTGAGTGGCAACCACAGATCAAAATTGGTGCTAATAGTAGTACGATCAAGGCATCTAGTACTGGCCCCCGGGGTGCACTGGCAACACCGTTCCCACTACCCTAGTGCAACTCACCATGACAACTTGAAGGAAGAACTTCAGGCATACCACGGTCACAGTATGTATAGCCTGATGCAACACACTGACACACTCCTTTGTGTCTCCCATTTTTTTTGACTCTGCAGCCCGGCAGGACCGACGTAGTGAGGCTGTCCATTCCTCAGTTCTTTTGCCACCGTGCCTTCAAGCTGAACGAAATCATTCTCTTGCCCTAGTGGCATCACCATTCATTGGTAGATCGTGCAAATATTGGTACGCGACAAACGCCTGCTTATCGGGGCATACTGTATTCAACAGTGTAGTCTGGCCTCCTTCGATTCAGCTGCACATTGTCGACCATGCGCGCCAAGGACCTTTGGAAAATCTTCCCTCTCCCCACCAAAATGAAACTATTTGTGAGTGATCATTCCTGGACGAGTTCCCTTCGGAGACTGTTCCTATCTGTTTCCCCCGTCCCCCCCACTATTTCCTCACCTGTCTCTCCAGTGGGATCGAATCACGGTCACCAGAACTGCGACCGTTTACTTCGTCTTCTCAGTATTGCACTGCGTTATCCAAGTGATTTTTCAAGTGCAAGCTTTTCAGATAAATGTTCAGGCGGCCAATTTCCTGACTTCCATCATCGAGCAAGACAATGCTATCGACCCAAATGCGTTTTACGTCTTTGGAAACGACCTCCGGCTTTGCGACAACGTGCCAACGTCATTCAGCACGAGCTCGTGCCAAGTGATATGGGATGGAATGGTCGGCAACAACACCTTGGTTCCAACGTCTGCCTTAGCAGCCGTGGTAATGAATGCAACAATAGTTCCATCGCTCACGACGACGACTAGTAGCATCAGTGGCTCCTCCACGATTAGTGCGACATCTTCCGATTTCAGTTCGGCTCTTAAGACGACTACCGACGCCAGCAGAAACCCCACGAGTAGTACAAAGCCCCCATACCCCAGCTCAACTTCCATCTCAACAGTCACCGAAAACGCAACGAGTGGGCACCGAGATGGGCGGACACTCGATGGGAGCGTGGTTGTCAAGGTCAATTCTCATGTCGTTTGCGAGGCAGTGTTATTTACCCATGACTTTAGCGTAGTTTCCCAAGTACTATCGACGTCGTTGAGATCAACGGCACAGCGCAAGTTATCGTCAACGGTCTTGGATGGAACAATGAGAGCGCGATCCTTGACAGAAAGTGCTTATGGGCTCTGGGTTGGCCCGTCCAGATGTGCGTGTGATGGAACAGATGCACCGTGGTTATTTTTTTTTTCATGAAGGAATATTTTAGTCTCCGAAACACCAAGAGGGAAGACCTCACTTTTATTATGTTCCAGATCTGGTTGTTGGGGATGTCGATTGTTGCAGTGAGTATTAACTCAGCGGCGGAAAATCATATCGTCTGATTCTTGTAGATCCTGAACGAATCAGTTCCACATACGTGAGCGTTGTATCAGCTGAACTTCTCATCAGACTTAAGGCCGTGTTCAGGATAGCTTCCCTCCTAACTCATCTAGTAGCCACTGGATGGGCGGGATTCCAAATATTTAACACTGCCCAGTTTCGCCGTGATTTCGCAAATGTGACGACAAATGGAGCTTGTCACCCTGTCAACCTCCTTCCTACCTACTGGCAATCTCGTTCAGCCGCTGAAATCCCAAGCTTGGTGTTGAACGCTGTAACCTTGTCGGTCTCTATTTTTTTATCTTGGAGGCTAGCGAAGGTTTGATTTTTTTTTCGTTATTACAGGTAGAGTCACGCTCAACATAAATATTATAATATCAGACGTTCGGCTGGCAAACGTTCAAGCGTGTCGGGGCATCTCTCACCATCAGCCGAGTTTACAAAATTTTGTTGACTTTGTCGATCGTTATTCAACTCTCCTTATTCTTCATCGTCACATCGGTAGCGCTGTGGCTCGATCAGCTTTGGAACGGTGCTATCGGTCATTTGGCAACCTCACCAGTGTATCGGCCTCTGTTGATCGTGACTCTGATCGTGAGCATCTCGAAATGTTAACGGACGCGTCACTCATACTGCCGCAGTTACTACCCCTATGGCTTGCCTCTGTGAGAGCCCAATCTCGAAATCATATTTCGTGCTAATCAAGTCCTGCATAGGGTTGGTATTCTGTGAGGCGGGAACGGAAAATCGAGACCCTCCTCTTCCTCTTTTTGTGCCTAGGTTACCTCGCTGGCTGGGGTGCCATGTTCGATTCCACGACTTTTCGATGGACATACATAACCTGGATATTCTTCGGAGTGATGACGACTACCTCAGTTTTCCTTACGCTGCTCTCGTTCATACTGGGAATTATATGCCATCTCAACTTTGGCAAAGGGTTGCCTCACTATTGTGCGTGGTCGATCTGGGCAACTCGCACTCTTCTTATGTTGTTTTGCACTATAGTAAATGCACAAGAACCCATTGAAAATGATTCCGAGCCAGTTATCGCCGGCGACCCAGAGAAGGTGGACGTCACGTTAAGCAACGTGTTAACCTTCCCCGTTGCCTTTAGTCCAGCACAAGTCCCTCTGAGTCCTCTGCCCCAAGTCGTCGCCCAGGAGGCTGGGGTGCGTCTTGCGTATCCTACGGGGACGGGTAGCCATAGGATCCTCCAGCAACCATGTCCGGCAATAATTCGCCCGTCATCTGAGCGCACCTATCATCACCCCCGACAACTGTCCCAGAGCAGTGTTGACAGCTCGACGGATAGCAGCAGTCAACTTGCCGACAATAAGCGCTGGGTTATTGAATAATCTGGCACCATGCGTAGTGTGCTTTTATCTGCCCCACGATTCAAATTGCGCTTAGGTGACACAGCACATCGGCCACTCGAGTCGTTTTCTTCTTTGGAGCCTCAAGGCCTCAGGATTTATCGTTGTACATTCTTCGTGACTAAGCAATGAGTACTATGTTACATAATGTGCTGGGCAAAATGGTTTGAGCGATTGATAGCTAACAGTGGGTGTGGCTGAAAACTTTGGAAAGAAAGTGCGAATCAAAACAGACCACGGAAAGACAGATAATAGGACGCATCGTGTGAATGCCCTCATTCACTATCAGGGGAAACACCAGTGGAGGATGACACGGGTGAGGGTATCTGGATGGCTTCGACCACTCTCTCCTGGGTGGCAGCATCTAGTTTCGCGGTTGGGGCCATTTCACATTTCTCACGAGGTATCTCGATAGGTGGGGTGCGAGTGAGCTCCCCATCGCCAAATCCCAAGAGGGTCTCGCCAAATTGGAGCATCCACGGATGATCCAAGAGCTCAACCGCTGTGGGGCGCAGGACAGGATCAATGGTCAGACATTGTTTGATGAAGTTGATCCCAAGGTCACTGAGTTGACCTGGTTCTGGAAGAGGTGGGTGTTGGGTAGCGACTCCGATGTGAAACATGATCGCCCTTGAGATGTGTCATAACAGAAACGTGGTGAATAGATGTCGATAAGGCAGCGTACCATTCATTGTCGAGATTGCTCCAGGGCTTCTTACCCGTAGCAAACTCGAGCACAACACAGCCCAAGGACCACACATCCATCGCTCCGTGACGACCTCGTCTATCGTTTTTGATAACCTCGGGTGACATGTACATCGGCGTACCCGTCAGGCTATTATTCATCCCAAGTCCACCACCGAGGCCACCAGCTTTTACGAAATTGGCCATGTCTGAGCCGCGGCGAGATCGTTGCATCGTGCGATTCTTAGCAAGGATCTTCGATGCTCCAAAATCAACATATTTGATGACTCCTCTATGGTCGAGGAGGATGTCTGGAAAATAGGCAGGTAAGCTCTCAGAGTCTCCTGTCATGGTAGAATAACATACTATCGGGCTTGATATCACGATGCACAATACCTTTCGAGTGGAGGTACGCAAGGCCCTCCAGCATTTGCATAGTATACAGCTGGATAATACTCTCGTCCTCAATCCGGCCGTGCTCCAACAGTGCCGCCAGGCTCCCCCCTTGGCAATACTCTTCGAAGATGTACACCTTGTCCCGATGCACTTCAATGCCGTAGTACTCGACAACATTTGGGTGGTGCAACATCTCCATGATGCTGAGCTCGTCTCTGATTTGAGAGTATAGATTTGGTAAGCCGGATAGCTCCTGAAACTTGATCTCCTTGACGGCCATGAGCGACCCTGAATCGAGGTTAACGGCAAGGTAGACGGAGCCGAATGCCCCGGCACCGATAAACTGTCGTTGTTGCCAACGAATAGAGATGTTTGAGCTGGAAGAAGCAAGGAAGACTAGGGATCGATCCTCCAACTTCTCATCGTCGAGCACACGCCCAATTAAACGTTTCTCTGAACCCATCTGTTCGCGCTCCTTTTCGAGACTCTCAAGCGCCTTGGCAGTTCTTTCCCAGAAGACGCGAACATGAGCGTCCGTGTACGCATAAGCACTGGAGGTGATAAGATAGTCGTCATTGACAGGAGACTGCGAGCGCTGTAAGAGTGGGTCATCCTCCGCAATGATAGATGCTTGTTCGCGGAACAACTCTTCTTGCCGCTCTTTCTCCTTACGTGCCTCCAGGGTCGATCGGGCACCTAAAATATCAAAATGGCTGATCAATAGTGTCATACAACTTGCTACTTTCTGTCGAAGCATCTCAAATTGATCGCTTGACATATGTAGAATATTGCTCCGCCTTGTGCGATGTAGCGTGAATTCGAGTGCGTTTACTGCCCACCTGAAGGTCTTCCTGTCGGTAGGATCGCAGTCGTCGCAGATAAACGAAACCCAGGAGATAGCAAGCCGGATGAGCGAACGATTGAATTTGGTCATTGTAGAGCGTTCCATGTGCTTCTGCGCGAGCTGACCATGTTCAGATGCGAACAAATACCAATTCTCGAGTAACTCTTGATATCGAATGGCATTTCGTAGGGAGTTACGGACGTGGTGGACCGAATCGACAATAGATTCAGCGAGCTTGTTCGTTGCACGAGAAATCTTGCGCAATTCACGATTGACGGCTGGTATATGTGCCTGCTGTTCGACTATACAAGGAGGGGGAGTGAGAATGACCTCGAGCGGCTCCTCGTCTTCATCGGTGGGAATAAAGATGTCGCCGAATTGCTGTTTCGCCAGCGCGAGTCGGCGCATTGTCCCGTCCGCAACTAGCCTCACCCGGTTATCCTTCATGTCGAGTTCTATTCTCGGCAACTCCAACATCAAAACCAGCCCATTCCAAATGAATAGGTTGCGGGGAGACAACTGCAAAAGGTACTCCGCTTCCTCATCCTCGTCGCTGTCCGCGTACTCTGCGACGTTATCAGCGATGGGGAGCGGTAGGCCCTCGTCGTTGACGATCTCGCTAACGTGGAAAGATTCGAGAAGGATGCGACGAATAGCATCGGGGCGATCCCGGAGCGCGCTTGAGGCTATAATATAAGTGCCGTCTTCTTCATAAGTCTGAGTGTAAACAAGGAAGTGATCTGTTGCGACCAAAGCCGCTATGAACTGTTCGAGAGGGACATTTTCAAGGTTGTATTCAGCAGAGTTACTTATTCTTTGCGTAAGTGCTCTATAGTTCCAAATTTAGAATAATTTTAAGGATGGGTGATATACAAACCTTGCAAAGCGTTGAAGTTTGCGGTATCGCAACCGGACGTTGTCCAGAATCTTGCCATACCAGTGGACCTTCTGTTCGTCGGTCATTTGACCGGTGGTGCCGGCGATAACATCACCTTGGAGAACAGGATTGTATGTTTTATGTAGTTGCCCATTTGCGGAGGTAGGGAGGCGGACTTGAGTTTCGAAATAGTTGGCAACTCGAACCATCAGTCGATTTGTCAACGAACTGTACAGATGCTAGTCGGTCTCCATCTTTAGGTGAAAGTAGTGATACGCACCAAACTTGCTCAGCTACTACAGTAGAAGCCCCGACGACAGTCATACTGACATCATTGAATGTTGCCCATTGAGAATCAATAACATCTGTTTCTTTGAAGTAAATGCCCTTGACCCCACTCTTAAGTTTCCAATGGATAAGCCTGAAAAATATTGACAAGGCCTCGAGAATAGTAGTATCATAATCTTCGCTTATGCACCTAGGTAGGTTCCATTTCCCCCCCGGATCAGGGGCAAGGAATGCCTCGTACTGCCTCTTGAGCGTGCAAGCTAACCCCAGACTAATCTTTACATCATCGGTGACCTGATCGATGATGAGGACCTCGGGGTCCTTCAGTTTTTGAACGTAGTCAAGGCGCACGCGTAAACACGCCTGAGCAAGTTTAGTAGGGAAGGAGATGAGGGGGACAAGTTCTGTTTCAAAAGTGGGGAGATTCATCTCTTCGAACAAGGAAGAAAGATTGACTTGGGCGTCGCGAGCAGTGCCGATAAAAGAGTGTACGGTAGTCAAAAACCCCTTTTCAAAGGTTTTCTGAATGGAATCTTCTTTGAGGACGCGTTCAATGAACGTGGTACAATCCTGTGTTTGTTTGTCAGAGCCATTGGTCTGCAGGCGAGGGTAGACGTCGATGCTAGCGAATGGTTTCGTGACATCAAGTGATTCGCTCCCCGTCCATCTCTGTAGAAGGGCGATATGACGACGTAAGGACATGAGGACGGTTGACCACGTATTAAGCGTGTCACAGCGGGCCTGAAATTGCGGCTCCGATGCAGCAACCTTGTCAGCGTAAAAAGCTTTGAGGGTTGGGTAAAGGGATTGAGCTGCTTCGAGTCTACAAAGAAGAGAGTTGACTCGCTGCAAGGCTATGGTTGGGTCGCGTTCGTCGTCCTTGAGCTTGAAAGAGTTTATCTCCTCGATGACTAAATCCACCGTACGCATCCTCCTCTCCTCAATACGCCTGCGTTCTTCTGCCTCCTTCCTTCCAGCAAACTTTGCGCGCAATCCGAGCCAGATGTTGAGATGGTTATTATTGTGTTCTTCACTTGAGGACTCGAGGGCGACAGCAATGCGAGTTTTTTCGGATCTAAGAACATCACCATCGAGGACAGAAGCGAGCATGGTCTGCCACTCTAAACGCTGGCGATCTTCTACCGTTGCAGGGTTGGTTGGCTCAGACTCGAGCATGAGGGCGGAGAAGCGATCGAATGTGTCTCCATTAATGAGACTTGAGCGATTGAGGTCTTCATCGTCACTGTCGCCTGCATCTATAAGTTGACCCAACCCCCTCTGGAAGTAATTCGAGTCTGGATCGTTCCTTGGGTCGTCGTCGAGGCCCGGTTCGGACCTGTAGCGCTTAACGAACTGAGAGTAAATATCAGAATACTTTGGGAGGTTGTGGGGAGAATTGTAGTTTGCGGATATCGTGTTTGGCCCTGATCCAGAAGTGAAGTTACTCCTTGACTGACGGCCTTTGCCTCTGCTACGCAAGGAGGTATTGATGGAAGAAGAGTGCATTGAAGGTGTGGAGGCATGCGGTCTTGGAAATGGGGGAGGGTCCCAGTCGGGTTCGTCGCCGTCGTTGGAGTCTTGCTCCTCGAGCGAGAACAACGACGGCTGATGCGACATTCCGAGTCCTCGTCGGACGCCAGTCATATCTGCTTCAAGTCGGTCGAATCTCAGCGGACAAAGGCTAGTTACACGTGACTCGGTGGTGAGCATCTAGCACCACCCAAGCTTATCCCATCGCAGTCATCATCATGGGTATCGTAGAAAAGGTCAGTGTTTTACCTGCTTCACAACCCAGATCGCATACCTCGATCCACCTAGATCAAAGAGATCGAGGGTGAGTATCCCAGCGAACACCAACCTGAGAATGTCTGATTGTGACCGACTATCAAGAGGAGATGGCGAGGAGTATGTTCCTTGTTGCGATCCCAACTCACTACTCATGGTTTATTTTCGACAGCTCAAAAGAACAAGGTTTCCCGTCTAGAATGTGTCTCACTCGGATATCTGACGAATATTTCGATTAGGCGACAGAATATCACCTTGGTCTGCTCAAAGCAAAGCTGGCACGCTATCGCGCCCAGCTCCTCGAACCGGCCTCTAAATCTGGCCCCGCAGGCGTCGGCTTCGATGTACAAAAGTCCGGAGATGCTCGTGTCGCACTCATTGGCTTCCCATCCGTTGGAAAGGCTCGTTCTTCGACTTGAATTTGGGTTTGTTGGTCTGAGATGAGTTCCAACATAGTCCACCCTCCTTAGCAAATGCACGCACACAGCTTCGGAAACCGCAGCTTACGAGTTCACCACTCTCACTGCTATTCCTGGCGTGATCGAGTATCAGGGTGCCCGCATTCAACTTCTCGATCTGCCTGGAATCGTTGAAGGCGCTAGTCAAGGTAAGAAAATCACACTCATCTTTTCCTCTTACTCTCATGTTGGCGTCAAAGGTCGAGGCCGAGGTCGACAGGTGGTCGCAAGTGAGTAATGGCTCTCAGCAACTCGAAGCATACCTTATCTCGAGCCAGCCGCGAAGACCGCCGATCTCATACTCATCATGCTTGACGCCACAAAGTCCGAAGAACAAAGGCGTCTTTTGGAAATTGAACTCGACGCAGTAGGTATCCGATTAAACAAGCAGAAACCCGATGTCGTGTTCAAGCGCAAGACTACCGGTGGAGTGAATAGTTGTGGTCTCATTTGATACATAATAATTGAATCCAACTCTCGTTGAACAGATAACGGTATTGTATCCATTGTATCGATAATGCACACTTACTTTCTTCTCAAGCTCAATACAACCGTCAAGTTGACCAAAACCGACGAGAAGACCATACGGACAATCCTTGCAAGTTGTATGCCCTGCCCCCGCCATGAAGTCAGACTATTACTCATCGCCTCCAGACAAACTACACAACTGTGACGTTATGGTTCGAGAGGACGTGAGACCCAAATATTTGACTCTTCGTTTGATGCTGACGCTTGACTTGCTAATACTCCAGATCACGACAGATGAGTTCATAGATGTGTTGATCGGTAGGTTCATTAGACAGCCAAATTGGATAGCATCCTGAGCTGTGGATTCAGGGACGCGCAAATATATTCCATGCCTCTGCGAGTCTTCAATGGAAATGTTATGGATCCCTCCTGTTAACATATATTCTTTAGATGTGTACAACAAGATAGACGCAATCAGCCTGGAACTTGTAGGCTGACATTTTTTTCGAGAGGGGGGGTCATGTTTACATTCCAAGGCAGGTCGACAAGCTTGCCCGAACGGAAAATACAGTTGTTATCAGTTGCGAAGTGGACTTGAAGTACGTAGACCCTTCCAATTCAACGCTGTCTTTTTTTTTTATCTCGTTGTTTTCAGTCTTGACTACTTAATCGAACGCATATGGGAAAGCCTTGGTCTCGTCAAAGTTTACACCAAGAAACGTGGGGAACGTCCCGATTTGTCGGACCCCGTGTGCCTGCGGAAAGGCGCTACGATCGAGGTGTGCACCATTGCGTTGATTTACACGCGCGTGAAGAGACACCAAATTCCTCGTTTTTCCATGGCATTCTGCAGGATGTTTGTCTAGGGATCCATAAATCACTAGCTACAAATTTCCGATACGGTCTCGTTTGGCGAGTTTCCTCTCCTCTCCAATACATTCACATTATTAACAAATTTTCAGGGTATGGACCCCTTCAACTGACTCATCACTCATGTTCAACGTAAATTTCCAGGGCCGGTCATCGAAATTTGCACCGCATGCACAGAAGGTTAGTTTGAATCATCAAGTACAAGAGGAAGATGTGGTTTCGAGTATGGACCTGTATCTATTTCTTATGTTCCAAATCTGATACGATAGGCATTGTAGTATTCACGAAATGAGGCATGAGCAATAATACTAGTTATATAACGTTTGGGGTAGCTTGCCAGTGTATTAGTCAGGTACAGACATTTGCCCAGTCGCCGAGTACAGCGCCGATCCTTTGCCACCGTGACGGGCGACAAGGTGAAGACCAACCCTTGACTCTCCAATTCCCTCAAGGATTCGAAGTCGATACTGGACATGATCCCTATTTCTGTAGATACCTACCCCACCCACACAAACAGAGATATCACCAGCTCAGATGAAGAGTCACGCCCTCCGTCAATCCAGAACAGCACCAACCCAGAAATCGAACTTATTTTCCTCGGGACGGGCACATCGTCCTCGATACCACACCTGGATTGCTTGACGGCACCGCCAGATAAAAAACCTTGTAAAACTTGCCTCTCGACACTCACTCCGGAGGGAAGGAGGAACATTAGACGGAATACGTCAGCCGTGGTTCGGGTGACCGCGGGCAAAGATGGGAAGAAAACGTACGCGTTCCATTTTTGCTTACCCGTTTGTAATGCGAACGACCGTTGCTGTGTTCGAAACAGGACGCTGGTCATAGACGTGGGCAAGAACTTCCAGGCCGCCGCTGTAGAATGGTTTCCGAAATATGGATTACGAGAGATTGACGCTGTACTCATTACTCATGCACACGCTGACGGTGGGTTTTGTTGGTTTCAAACGGTAAAACGACAAAGCGATGATGATGGTCCTCGATTCAGCGATGAACGGACTAGATGATCTGCGAGGTGATTACCACTTCCCTTGCCTGCCGGGCAGTATTTCATACCGTTTACCTCACAAGACGTGCTGGAACCCAACAGGATGGACCTTGGGAAGCGCAATACAGGAACATATAGATGTCTACGTTTCGCAAGGCACATTTAGAGAAGTGAAAAGGGCGTTTCCGTACCTCGTGGCGAAAGAATTTGCGTCAGGAGGGGGCGATGTGCGTTTACTGAAAAGTGACACTGTGGTATGCTGATGGATCGATTTCGACGATGGGCAGGTTCCCGATTTCAAGTGGCATATTATAGAGGATAAAGTTCCATTCGAAATCAAGGATACGGGCGTGCGAATTACGCCATTTTCGGGTGAGACATGGAATGGGGTATTACTCGAGGGGATATTGATCGAATTGTCAAGTCCATCATGGACGGCTGTTCACGGCCAGTTCCCCACCTGGGCTGACGCCGACGCCTTTTGCTGCGCAGCCGACGACGCCGATGTCGGGTGGTTCGTCGCCAACTCGAAGGTCGGCAGACGACGGGCCAAAGGTTCAACCATACCTCTGTTTTGGATTTCTCGTGCAGGGTGGGATTGCGTACATGTCTGACGTGTCGCTGATACCCGACGACGCATGGTCGATTATTCAGGCGGGGGGTCAGAAAGCGGTGCTCGTGATAGATTGCCTGCGACTTCGGGGACACATGTCACACATGGGGATGCGAGAGGCTGCAGCGGCAATACGGAAGATGGGCGCAAGAAGAAGCTACATGACCGGGTTCAACCACGACGTGTCGCAGGAAGAATACGTGAGGATAGGAGAGGGGGAGAGCGAGGGGGGGGATTTGAGTTGCGCGGAAAGGGAGGGGATAGAGATGATGAGAGAGGGGCTGGAGGGGGAGGTGCACTGGGTGCGACCGGCGCACGATGGCCTGCGGGTCGTGCTCTGCCCGGACGGCCGCGTCTGGGACGAGACATACACGTGACGATTCTTTCGAGTAGCACGTGACGGGTGATGATCTGTCAGTCGTTCCTTGCCCGACCTCCTCTTCGCGGGGGTCGTCGTTCGCCATGAAGTTCTTTTCGCAATCCTTCGTGTACGAGTGAGCGTCTTCGTCTTCTTCGTCTCCTCATCCTAATACTATTCCACAGCGATCCCTGGTCAATCGTCTCCCTCGCCTTCTTTCTTCGCTATCCCAACCCATACGCCTCCCACGTCATCTCTTGCGACGTCGTCGACCGCAGACAGACCGACTCGGGATCCCTCCTCACAACCAGACTCATCCTCAAGCGAGGCACCCTCCCAAGGTGGGCCCCTCAGGGCATCATCTCGCGCACAGAGTCATGGGTCATCGAGGAGAGCGAAGTCGATCCCTTTGGAAAAGTCGTCAGGTGTCGCACCAAAAACCTGGACCACGTCAAAGTCATGCAAATCGAAGAAACCCAGCTCTTCCAACAGTCCCAAGATGGGTGCGTCCCTCCCCTTCGCTTCGTCTCTGACCCTCGGTCCTCGTTTTGACCCTATTCACCACAGGAGAACGGTACAGACCACCGAGGCCTACATCACTTCAAAGTTCGGTTGGGGTCTGACCAAGAGAATCGAAAGTCACGGCTTGGCACGTTTCAAAGCTCACGTTCAAAAGGCACGTTTCTTCCCGTCATCCCGCGCGCGTCCACTCATACGTATGATAGTCTCGCCAGGGTGTCTCTCTCATGATGGATCTCATACGCCAAGCCCGTCTTCAGCCCATGACGTTCGGCTCATACATCTCCAGCATTCGTTCCGACATGACGTTTTTCCCTCCGGAGACCTCCGTGTCAACTTCCCCCGGAAGCGACACGGGTCACAAACCAGAAAATGACCATGTGTCCACTTCACAAAACAGATGGTTTGATAGGGTTTGGGGAGCGCAAAACTAATCTCTTGAATGCGCTTTTACCGTGCTACCGTATATCTGACTTGTCCGTATTGCTCTCTTAACTTTGACATCCCCATACTCTTTGTATCATTAGCACGCATAATACCACGATCATCGATCCTTTCGAACATTCGCCAAGACCGTGAGTACTGCCCTGAGGGTTACACGTTGCCGCCGACCTGTTCTCAGCAGCGGCGGCCATCGTCGTCGTACAGATATTTCGTAGTTCTCGCCCATCACTGATCAGGCATTCACCGACTCGGCGCCCTCGCCCTAGTCAACTTTGTGGGATGTACTTTCCGACCTCCGCAGCGAGGCGACTGTCGAGCGTCCCCGTTCTGCCAGACGTTTCACTCGAGAACGTGCTCGCCTTGGCGCCGAGTCCGCGCAAGTCTCTCTTCTGCTCCCTCTCTCAGCATGCAATCACAGTCTGGCGTGTCCGGGTGCGTTCGAAATTCACCCCCGCGTGTATAGTTTCTGAACTTTTTCCGCCAGCCATCCACACCTCTGGTATATCTGGCGAGGTCCGAGACATCTCTCATAGAGCATGGCGATAATCTCGCCGTGACATGGGCCCCGGATGGGAGCAGGATCATTATCCAAGTGAGTTCCGTTCATTATTATGATGCTCAGCTCTGCTTCATCCTGTCATCTTTCAGACGACACTCTCATATCTCGTCTTGGTGATGGTCGACTATATACCAGACGTTGTCGCGTATCAGCCGCCAGACATCCCACCAGGTGTCCAGCGTAACTTCCTCGCTGGCCCAGGGGAAGGACTTCCCCTTCAATCGCTCAGCCTCTCCTTCGAGGGCGTTATACGCGCGGAGGGACAGGTTCTCAGGTAATCATCCCCTGCTGCAGGTCGCACTTCTTCTAGACACCCTTCTTCTACCAACAGTGTTTCGCCACGCAAACACCACCTAGCATTCTCTACCAGCTCTCCGCCAGCCATCCAGCGTATTCCGTGGCCGTCATATGACGATACAGATATTAAGAACGATCATTCTCGAAGGTCGCTTATTGGTTACGATACATGGGTCCTAAATGACCAGGAACTGCCATGGTTGGTAGATAGCGATGGTATGTGCTATACCATATGCTCACACTTTACTCTGACCCGTGTAATGTTGATTCATGTTCGTAGTCACCGCCACAAAGATCCTGTATTCAACTTCCGGAGTGGAGACCTGGATAACTTCGGATGGAAGAGTCTACTTTGTGCGACTGCATCAGAGCTCGCAAATGGAAGAGACAACTGCAGATAACCGAGACAAACCTAGCGGTTTTGTGAGCGTGAAATTTGGTTGTCATAGGTTCAAATGCTAAGGATATTCTTTATCCAAAGGATTCCCAAGATGACGGGTATGAAGGGAATGAGGACGAGGATTTTCCTTCGGATAGCTCTGGTTCAATTCAAAATGAACGTCGTTGGCAAGGGACTTGCATTCATAACTTCGAAGTTCCTCGGTGGGTACAGAAGTCTCGCCATATCGAGAATGACGGATCCAGTAGCGGATCCGTTACCTACAACGAACCACGTCGAGCCATAGAGGTTGCCGTCAATGCAAGGTTCTCTTTGGTCGCTGTCGGAACATACAGGTATGTTAGTGCCGCGATACAGTCTACGGAACTTACTATGCTTTCAGTGGATCCATCGAGTTCACCGCCTTTCCATCACCTCAAGGTCCTGCGCCGACACCCCAAATCATAGACCCCCCAAATCCCCATAACCGCCCGCGTGGACAGGTATCTACCATGGAGTGGAGTTCAGATGGGTATGTCCTGGCAGTAGGTTGGGAGTACGGATGGGCAATCTTTAGTGTTGGGGGCCGATGCCTTGCCTCTGGGTTCGGTGTCGATGATGTCGTGGACAGCGAAAGATTCCAGGATGCGTTCATGCACGGAATCAAGGACTTGGTAGGCCATCGCCGCTTTCACGAGTGCTTTGTTTATTTGGGGCTGAGAACGATGGGATCAGTTTTGGGCACCTGGTAATTTCGAGCTGGTGGTACTTGCTCAATCAAGTCCAAACAGTGAGTTTCCGTCATCTATATGTGCTGATGTTAAACACGGATTTCACAGAACGGGATGGTCAAATATTCATCTTACCATTTGCGAAGAGCGCGACAACATGCCAACATTCCCCAGTTCGTGGTTCCTCTCTGTTATAAAGTAAATTCATAAATGTCACCAGGACAATACTTGTTACGCCTTCCTACAAATGGATGACCGTGCGCTTGTATACCGTGGAGCAGACCAACCAGATATGAGCGTCATAAATCCAGAGTCTGACGTTTGGCAGCATATAAAGGCAAGATAATCCGTTTGTTCTTCTATCCAACGCTTTACCATCAACCATACATGACTTTCAGATTCCTCAACCATATTTAGCGTCAAATTGGCCAATCAGATACTCTGCACTCAGTAGCGATGGACGATTGGCAGCTGTTGCTGGTCGTCGCGGATTAATCCATTATAGCTCAACCTCTGGTCGATGGAAACTCTTCTCTAGCGTAGCTCAGGAGCAGGCGTTTGCGGTAAAAGGGGGTTTATTGTGGTTTCATCACGTTCTCATAGCAGCAGTCGAGGTATCAAAGACATACCAGGTCCGTGCAGGGTCAGTCTTGGCTATATTACATGGACTATTGACGCCTCGAACAGATACGTTTATATTCCCGGGACTCGGAGCTGAGCAATCAGAATGTGCTCCATCGAGAAATGATCTCGTTCCCCGTCATTATTCTATCTTTGGTGGACAATTCATTGCTGGTCTACACTGCGGACAACATGCTGAGCCATTACTTGATCGTTCCGACCACGGACTCGATCAAGTTACACTTGTGTGGAAGCATTACTTTCAATGGAATCATTGCTGTGCCTTCGGCAGTTAGAGTATTGAGCTGGATGATTCCTAATGCTCAGAAGCGTGAGTCCTGGTTAATAGGAAAACATCTTTACTGATACTGCACAGAACTTGGCGATCCCGTTGACGATCTCGCGGTAGCGACTGTCCTTATGATGGTTGGTGGGCAGTTGATGTTGCTTCGACCAAGGAAGGTAGGTTGTCGCGTTGCCTGGACGAATTTTCAATTGTTTATTGAATGACAGTCTGGCAATCAAGAAGTCAAATATGACATGCAAATATTTGCGGACCGCATTGAGTTTTGTTGGATACACCTTCGCGGCATCGGGGCATTGGAGAACTCCCTTTGGGGATATGACGGGCAGGGCATACGGGTCTGGCTCAACGCCCTTGCCATTGAATCACCTTCGTCTCCCGACGAAGCACCTCGTAGTGTGAAGGAAAGTGTCAGCATCCCACTGGATTTTTACCCATTGTGTAAGCCCCTTAGTCTGGTTTTTGTCCATTAATGTTTATGGTGTCCCGTAGCTGTGCTCATGGACAAAGGCATCATTATCGGTGCCGAGCATGAGTCGGCCACTCGGGCAAACCTGCCATTTGTGATATTCAGACACGTAACTAGCGTGCGTGGCTATCTTCGTCTAATTCTCGATGACCGAGAACACGAACTTTGCAGTCTCACCTGTTCCTCCATCATGTCTTGC
>JBBPLY010000028.1:0-16051 GCA_038090035.1 Xerocomus nothofagi | reverse complement strand
CGGCACTACTTGGAATCCGGACAAATACGAGAAGCTATTCAACTCGCCACCAACTACCAACATCTCGTGTTCTTCTCTCATTGTCTCGAGATCCTCCTCCACACCGCAGTAGAGTCGGAGGCAGCTGTTGAAGCCGATGAGAGCGGTACATCAAACACAACATCCAAGACGCTACCCGCTGTAATAGAATTTCTTGACCACTTTGATGTTGCATTAGATGTTGTGGTCGGTTGCGCTCGGAAAACAGAGGTCACGCGATGGAGGCGACTCTTTGACATTGTTGGTAACCCAAAAAGTTTGTTCGAGGTGTGTCTCGCTTATTGCTCCATCTGCTGCTATCCGACCACTGTGATCCTTGTCCAGCTTTGCCTTGATTCCGGTCGGCTCAAGACGGCGGGGTCTTATTTGCTTGTGTTGCACAATCTGGAGCAACGAGAAGAAAACAACAAGGACGCTATTCGACTCTTGCAAAGTGCGATTGATGCGCAAGACTGGCAACTCTGTCGCGAAATTTTGCGTTTCTTGCACTCGATTGATGATACAGGGACGGCGCTCAGACATGCACTGACCCAGACAGACATGGTTGGAAGCTCGGATTCGGGGAAAGACTGACATTTGGATCGGCAATTGTTGCACGCACCGGTGTCTTTTCCGAACCACTTGATTAATATGATTAAGTTCGAGCTATCGTCTGACAAGTTCTCAGGCTCTGCCTGGGAATCTACTCTACTGGCAACTTTTGGTAATGACGAGGAGACTTGTTCGCACCATCCTCTCCTTCAACCGCAGCCTACAGACATCAAGCGCAATGGGTACTCCCAAAGTGGTGTCGATATCATACCCCACTCTTGTATCATCACCCTTGTCTCTCGAAGACTCCATCCGTAGGAGACTCGGTTCTACGTTGATAGTAGCTCTGTGACAATACCACCTTATCTAGAACAGGCCTTCGGGTCTCATCCACGCGCTCTGGGTATCATCATCGTCAAGGATCTACCGGCCATCTACCAGACGTACCGCGAGTCCTTGCTCCAGTATGCGTACAAGTTTGCCCACCTGCCAGAGGAGGTGAAAGAACGCTATGCCGACCCCGGAAGCTCGTACAGGTATGTCATGACTCCGCACAAGCGATCGCTGGAGCTGATTATCGCAAAAGTTTCGGATGGTCACACGGAAAGGTAAGGTGCCTTTGATATCTGCACCACGGTCCCATCACAACACGGTCTTTATTTCATGTAGGAAATCATGAACGGAAAGCCAGGTAACCCGGTTCTGGTCCGTGCTCGACGGTTTAATTAAAGCTTGATCAAGATACACTCAAAGGATCTTACTATGCGAATCCGATCATCGACATCCCTGATGTCTCTCCCGAGCTCCGAGAGCAGTACCGAGAGTATTATCGCAGCAACATATGTGTGTGATTGAACGCAGCTACCACATACAGTCTATTGATGTGCCACAGGGCCAAACGCCGAGGAAAAAGGTGTCGAAGGTTTCGAGCAAGCGTTCAAGAATCTCGGGAGGTGGTCTACGATTTTTGAGAGTCGACAAAATATGTGACCTTTGTCCAGGCTCGTCTTCAAAGTCGGTTGCGAATTGGCGGTGGCTTGCCAGCCTTTTGGTTCGGTTCCTTTCGTCAATCAAGGGTTACGTACGGCTAAAATTCTTTATACATGGAAGTCTCGAAGCATCTAACAGACATGGCGATATCTCTACCGAACCTCATCAAAACCTCTCAAACTACAAAGGCCAGATTACTTCACTATTTCCCCCCGAAACAAGATACTGCAGTACCCGGTGAGGACGAACCTATCGACAGCTGGTGTGGATTTCACCTTGATAACTCCCTTTTGACTGGGCTCTGCTCTGTAAGCTGTGTTTGCTGCACTCGCCGTAATTCAACTTGTCGTGTACTTTCATAGGCCATGTTCCTGCGCGAGGAGGAAGATAAAGAACCCAGATCAGTTCTTTCACCTTCACCCACGTCTGGTCTTTATATCCGGACGAGGGGCGGTGAGCTGATCAAGGTATCTATACCAGCGGATTGCCTGGCATTTCAGACTGGCGAATGTCTTGAACTTGTGACGGAAAAAAGACTCATGGCGACCCCACACTGTGTTCATATCGGAAGGGGGCAGGAAAAAATATCCAGAGAAACCTTCGCATTGTTCATGCAACCGGATACTGATCAAAAAGTTTCCACTACGGTGACTTTTGGACAGTTCAGTAAGAGGGTATTCGCAGCACACTATGATCAAAACTCTATTTGAATTATATATCTATGGCCGTAGAAGCACATGCTTAAGGTATGAAACCGGAAATACGACGCAAGAGTGGGGCCTAAAAACATACGAGAACGAACTAGGTAGAGTAAGCACTGAGACATTCACGGTTGTGCGGAGGAAGTAGAACTAGTTCGCCGGTGGGTCGAATACGCGAGTGAGTCGGGTAGGACGGACATTACTGCAGCAGCAAGACTGTTTCGTTTCAGTGTTGCCGAACGGTCCATCTTACCATTACTTCTCCGCGATGAAAAGGACGATCTTCTGTCTTCTGCATCGGAGATAACACTCCAATCCTCACTACCCCGCTGTGACCCCAATGAATCGTAGCGAGATCGGGGGCTCGAATGGTCCAGAGCTGATGTGGAAGCATCAGAAAACTGCTCCTCCTTTGTGACGTCTCCTTCTATCAACTCCGTAGTTCCGTTTGAGGGTCGCCTGATCTGGGAACGGGCGTAATCTAAGTCACGGTATATAGCCTCGATCGCGGTAGCTACACCATTTTCCTGCAAATCCTAAGCAAAGGACTTCATTTCTACCTCAGAACCACTCACGGATCGAATCTGTCCCCCGATTAGCCTCGCGCGCTCAATCTGTTTGTGATCTGTGGTCGCCAAAATCAAGGCTTGACTCAAACTGTCGATAGTTAGCTTGCGGACAGCAGTGCCGATTCCAAGTGCCTCGACACGATCAGCCCAAAAGAATTGATCTCCGAAAAACGGTTTGATAATTGTCGGGATTCCGGCTGCACAGGTGTCAGTCTTCACCTACCTGGATAGTGGTAGGTATCGGACAAACCTCGTAAACTTGCCCCGGTTGTACCAGCACCACCATGATGACAAGCTGCATCAATGCGTTTGAACAACCAGTCGTGCGGAATTGACGAGATATTGTATATTTGCTTCGGAAATGGTTCCTCAGACTTGGATGCTTCCGCTGCCTGCGTATGCAGTCGATCCGACCAACCCTTGGAGAGGATAGCATAAACTCCACTTTGTACAACTGCATCCACAACACAGCGGGTCATTGTTTTGGGGTCTGGAACCACAATGCTGCCGAAACCTATGTACACTACTTTCTTGCCAGCTTCATGAGCAGAGTCGATGAAAGGAAGGAGGTCTTGGGGAGGTGTCCATTTCTTTGTCCCAACGTCGGCATCGTCGAGGAACCAATAACCTAGTTCCACGTAAGAGAGAGACGCGTCGGCGGACAAGTAAATTACCAGTAACTCGAATCCATTCGGGCCAATCCAAGGGTGGAGGGACAAGCGTAGGGCTAAAATTATACAAAAAGGGAATCTTGTGGGGTTCCATACGGTCCAGGCTCGTATTGTCCAAGCGTAGCACATTGCGGCGCCATCGGTTAATCTGCCCAGCCATCGCACGCCAAAATACTTGGTCAAACATGACGTAGGTCTAGTAAGGATTTCTTCAGTGATAACTGTGAAATAGGACCACTGGGCCTCTTACCATATAATTATAACCACCACCCATCTAACGAACTATCAGAATATCACATATACCAAGCAGAGATACCCGTACCTTGTGTTCTGGCACCGCGAAAGCGTGCGGATATGCCCTTGATTTGATTGTGATTTCGATCAAGCCCAACCGAATCCGAACAGTACAATTACTCACCTTGTCCTCGTCCATGCCATTGTAAAGGCTCTGAAGTAGGGGATCCTAAGAGCTTCAGCGATGTGGTACCCTCCCATGGCACTCGGACTCTCCACAAGAACATCGGTCCCTTGGCAGGCTTCCCAAGATGTTTTTAACAGATCGTCGAGCCACCCACGGAACTAAATATTGAATTGAGCTGAGACATTCCAAGAATTGCAGCGTACTCGCCTTAAGCAGCCCCTCTCTCCAAAACGAAACCGTAAATGTGCCATTCTCGATACAAATGCGCATCAATTCTGCAGGATCACCACCGACATAACCATACTCAATTCCATGCTTGAATGATCGTCAGAGTGTTATATATATACATATATATATAAAGTATACTGACCGATTCGATCCATGGTTGAAACTCTCCGTGGGTCGCAATTTTCACTCTGTGCCCATCCGCCATCAATCCCTTTGCAAGTGCGATGTAAGGCTGGACGTCCCCTCTTGAGCCGATAGTCAGAAACGTAAAGTGCAGGGACTCTTTCGGCTTGAAAGTCAGGAATGTCGAGGAAGCTGATGTGAACATCACAGCAGGTAAAGATTCGGACATCCCCTCAGTTGATGGGGCAGGATCGCTGTCGTCGCTGTGTGTGTTCTGTGGTTCAAATTCCTCCAAGATAAGTGCATCCCTCTTTCCTCGGCTCAATGCCGGAGCTTCGTTGGGGTTTGGTCGCTTCCTAATGTCTTCTATTTGGCGTTCAAGAATAGACAAGAAAGCGCGCCGTCTATCTTCGAAGCCAAATTCAAAGAAAAGTTCCTCGTGGCCCTTGATTATGACGGTAAGCCCATGGTGGCCAAAGCGCGTAGCCTTTGTCGTTTCCACGGACAGTATGTCACGAATAGGTAATATCATCTATCAAATCAATATCATCAATAAATTTCCATGCATCAAATTCGCAGGCATACCCTAGTCTTCGTGCTTAGGGGACCTGTAGACTTGAAACAGAAATAATTTGAAGAAACATATAAACGTCCGAAAATTGGCAAAAGTCGGAATAAATAACCTGAAAAGTCTGGGTGTGCTAATAAGACCATGTTCCGAAGTTAAATGAACCACCTACATCCAAGGAGTATTTCTTTGCCATCAAATGCAAATGCAGTCTTGAACTTCTCTGCCATCTCTTGATCCACCGCTGCCTCAGACGTCTCCAGGACACTATAGCCAAGCTCGCTGGAGGCTCCGGAACCTTGTCCAGTAGTCGACGATTCATAGACCTCACGCACACCACCCCCCTGCGACTCGGGAAACGCAGAGGAAACAACGCTGTTTGAGGTGGTAGTGCTCATGCCTTTGCGGGGAGCTTTCAGCCAAGATGGTACTCCAACGTTCCAAGGTGCACTTGCTGCTAGTCCCTTGCTCAAGAATGTTTCCGAGTTCACATCTCCAGTAGAAGCTGATGGCGGATAAGTATGAATTCGCAAGGAAGAGTCGGCTGGCAGTTCATTTGAAGAAGTAGTGGCAACATTACCAGAACTAGGAGACAAAGACAGGGGTGAAGATGTCAAGGGCACAAACGATGTACCGCCCCGCTTTGATATATGGGTAAAATCCTCAGCGCCTCCGGGGGGTTCCGAAGCGCTGTATATCCGTGTCAAGGTAGATGGTAGTGATTCCTGGAGTGGTCGAAGCAAAAACGATAATCGGAATGACGAATTGGTCTTGGCGTCCGGTGAAGGGAGGCTGCGAGCGCGGTCCATAGCGTGGGCTGCTAAAGTATGACGCGCGGCCGTAGTATCCAATAGGGCATGTGGTGAGCTGGCGAGAGACGACCTATTGGTACGCACAACCTCCCGGATGTGTTCCAAAGCATCTTGTATGTCGTGAAAGTAGGCAAAAAAATACGAGTCGACCGAATAATGTTCCTCCTTGTCAAACACTTTGATTTCGATGGTTTCGCTGAACTCGATAGCTGAAGATTTCTCTACATCAAGAATCACGGAGTATGGTATGGCGATCTGAAAAGAGTAAGAAACGAGTATTGCTAAGAGTACCATGACTTACCTTTACAGTATCCCCCATGTTCTGTGCTTTGAATATGACCTTGCGTATGGCCTTCACCCATTCTTCTCTGCTCGGGACAGAGTCTGCAGCTAATAGCAGAGTCTTTTGATTAGTACGTAGCCGAATCTCCTTCTCACCCGTAGGATCACAAGAAATGGCGTAACGCAGGTCGACAATCCCGTTGAGGAAATAAGGGTCCTAAACAATATCAGCAAATGTCACAAACACAAATACAAGAGTTACCGATGAAGACTGATACCAGGAAAGTGTATCATTCTTGAGGACAAACCAGTGCTTGATCCAACGCTTTGTTCGAGTGGCTCGTTTGCTGAGACTGCCAGACTTGAGAATTTGGTCCTGAATCTAGGTGAGCATACCCCCCTCATGACTTGTTAAATTAGTACCTCTCTGCTCGGCATGTGAGCAAAGAAACATAAATGAGAGTTTGTGAGATACATGTATCCCTGTAACACTGGACGCGACTGAAAATCCCACACCATCGACCTGATGGAGTACGACTTACAAACAGAGCGCAAGAGCCAACATGGCATTTCTGCTTTCCGTTGAGACTCGAACTGAGAGTACGTGAATCAACATACCTGCCAGCACTTCGTCGATAGCTTCCAAATCAAATATTTCCTTCAGCTTCTCTGCCAAACGAGTACGTCGAGTGACCTTGACCGTTGCCATACTGCCGGCGCGACTCGGTGTCCTCCGTCTTATTGCCGGCCCAAGCTGTACAGTCGGAAGTGATATGTTTGTCACCTCTGAGTGTTCCTGAGAATTGGCTGGTCGTGGGGTCATCGCCTCAAAATCATCGGTGTCAATGTCATCGTCAGATGTTAAATTCACGTCGAGTTCTGTATGGGGCGCCTCGTCCACTTCATCCTGCTCGGGGAATATTTTTCCAGGTAGAATAGAGTGTGACGCTTCCTTCCGTCTCGAGCGGGCAACAGGACGATATATGGCGTGGATAGAAGAGGCCATGTGCGCCGCTGGGACCCAAACTCAGTCATATCAACACTAAAGGTACGGATCCAACGCTTGCTCACCAGTTGGCTCGTCGTCGCTGTCAGATTCCATTTGAGAGTCGATTCGAGATATTGGTTCGTCCATATCATCCGGATCCTCCGTCCAGGGAAGAGCTTGAAGAGCCTGGATGAGGGTCTGAGTCCCTGCTCGCATCTACATTCGAACAGCGTTGCGTTAAGCAGACATCGGAGATAAGAAGGATGTACCACACGCACTGAACTGAAATGTCGAAAAGACTGCAACAATGGCCGTGCAGGTGCATACGTTGGTGATGGAGGCGTGATAAAAGGTGAATCATCGTTGGGGACAGCCATAGAATGATCTTGTGGGGGTGTATGATCCATAATTTGTGTTCCATCAGACTGCGGAGGGGTAAAAATATTACAACCTTGGCGGAATGAGCAAGCCTGTGTGGTTCGGGGACATTCGTCTTTGAGAGAATTACCTTGTCCTTGATCCTGTGGAGCTTGCACTTCCTTACCTCTATCCTTCCGCCTTAGGCTGATGGCGCGTTTGGAGTCAGGATGCAATGCCAGAGTTGGTGAACGAGGACGACTAGTGAAGCTCCTTCCAAGGTCCATCGTTCTCGCTGCGACCCTCTTAAGACGTTCTTGGGGTGAAATATTTCCACCCGAACTGTCATCGTGGTCGTCCTGCGAGTGAAGGTCAAGCTCGGGTTCAGAGGTGGCGAGACTCCGAACAAGAGACTTTGTTGACGCAAGCCTGGACATTGCGAGAGGTAGTATTGGCGCTTAACTGGATCGCTATGCTAAAACAAAAGGTGGGTGGAATGCGACAAGGAGAAGGTCGAAGTGAGCAGAGCAATCGAAAGGTTTCACGCGTCCGCGTCACGGGTACTGCACATGCCAACTTGGGACAAGCAGCGCAAGGGCTTCGGGTCCGGAAGGCGGAGCTTCATTCAACTGCATAGTAATTAAATCGGAGATTGAACAACTCGCCTTCGGCATGGCTCGGCTCTACCCCAACGGTGCCGTAAAGACATCCAGTTTGCGCGACATGTCCTCGAGGCTGCTGCATTTTCAACGGCCACATTACCGTCTCATCTCCTTCTCTCCATCTTCTCGCTCTCCTTTCATGTTATCGTCATGAGGGGGGAATATTGCATCGCAGGCGCTTCCTTTCTCTCGTGCGTGGTTTCCGCTTTTGTCCCCGCATGTCTAATCGGTTTTCAGCTTTGCAGCACTGTTGTTGTTGATCTTTGTCCATGTAGGTCCCGGTGAGTATCCATCAAATGTACATCTTATCGAGCGTACATAGGTAGGACAAATCAATACCTCCACTGTTCCTCACGGAATCTCGATGGTAATCCCTCGGGTGTATTCTCCGCCCTATTCCGGTCTGACCACCTCCCCAGGCTGTTGTCAATGTTTCGGGCTATGGGTGAGTGTTTCTTGTACTTTCAACATCATCAAGGCTTCAACAGAAATAAAGCGAAGCACTAGCCCAAGCATTCAACGATCCCATCCAAGGACTTTACACGGTTAACTCTTCGTCTCCCCTTGGGCAAGGAGCTGGAATCAGGCAGCAATATGAGTTCGGTCTTTACTCTTACTGCGCCTATGTCAACAGTTCCGCTGGACAATGCTCGAATCATACCGTTGCGGCCAGATTCCAGCCATATACTGCTATCACATCCGATATGCTCCTCAATTATTCACAGTTTACGGCCTATATTTTTGTCGATACCACCTTCATCGATTCCTCATACTTGGGAACCAATTCTCGTGTTGCATACTACTTCCTATTGCTCGGCACGATATTCACCGCCTTCTCATTGTTCACGTGAGTGCCATTCCCCTCCAGATCTCCTGTCGTCATTAAATCTCCCTAAAGTGGAGTACTTCGGAGGACTTTTCTGTTCCTCTTCTCAGCCACGATGTCCGTCCTATCTGCACTATTCATCTTAATTGGAGCGGCCATCTGGACCGCGATAGTCAAGAAAGTGGAGATTGTCAACACCATGCAGCTTTCCCAAGGCGTTATGTCAGGAATTCAAGTGTCGTATGGGAATGGAATCTACCTCAGTTGGGCAGCGTTCGCTTGCTTGTCAGCGGCCACTGTACCTTACATGATTAGGTGTGTGCTGTCTTCTCATATTGCAGAGGTGATCTCAATGTTGTATCGGAGCAGTTGTTGCACTTTCCGTGGATAAATAGTACGCTGGCTATTCGACTAGGAACTGATAGATGACTTGATGATATTTCGTGAGCCGTAGGGAACTGGTTCACACCAGATATACATTTCTGGATATTTTTGATAGACACTCGACCTACGAGGTGCACGGACGGAATACTTTATTTATCATTATCCCTGAACATTGTGCGGTTCGATAAAGTTTGGATGCCGGACATCGATCAAGCACAATACCGCAGAGTCAGAGCTGGATTTTCCAAGGTAGCCCAGTGTGCGAGCGCAGATGCTTTCCTACAGAGCTCTGCCCTCCGATGAACAAAGAAAAAGCAGACTACTACCGTGACAGTAAAACACTAGCCCACCGCGAGGGTCGAACTCGCAGCCTTCAGATCGCCTAGGTCATAAGAGTCTGACGCTCTATCCGATTGAGCTAGGCGGGCGACGCTTGACCTCGCAAGGAAATTTACCATGTGGCAATCCTCTCTGAGGAAATCTCCCAGGTTAGCGTGTCTGGGCATGAGGATGGAGGCGATGGGCGCAAAACTGTGGCATAGGTGGTCGTGCTTCATGACGAATGCGATCATAGTCAGAGGCTACAAACGGCGGGATGCAGCATCCGACACGGCCCAAAAGGAAGCTACAGCCCCCAATGTATAGGTGTGATTTGATTAATTAACATGCACACATTCAGGGTTGTGAACCCAAGCTGAAAACTGACGACGAACAAAAGGGGAGTTGGAGCATAGGTTGTCAGCGCCGAGCATAGGTTGTGCCGATACCTTTGCGTGAGAACTGCCAGTCAACATATTGTGGGCTACATGACGAAACACTGAGTCGTCGCTATCGCAGTGAGAAGAAAATGAAAACAGATTTGTACAGTGGAAACACGTATATGCCATCAACGAGACGAGGATTCTGAACCACAAAACGAGGCGTCAACGAACCAGCGAACACCCTGAATCCGCACTGCCATCGGAGTGGTTGGGGGTGCATACGATCTGAGACGTTTGACAGCCGACTCCGATCACAAAGGAGGCCGAAAGGAGTGATCGGTGGCAGCTGGGCGCGTTGACGTGTGGCGGGGGTGAGCACGATTGAATGGGACACGAAGAAAGCGGGCAGAACAAACCCCTCGACGACCACGTTGGGACTGCCAACAGACAAATCAGCGCCAGAACACGCTCGGCTGCGGGTTGGACGAAATTTCTGCAGCCTGTAAATGCTGACGTGATGATGATTATGCGTCGTTGCGACGGCGGGGATGCCGACGGAAAGGGGGTGAGAAATCTGGCTGATGTAATGATGAATATATACGAACCCTGCGTGGTCCGCAGCATTCGCCTTCCCTTCCGTCCGACCACTCGATTCTGCTTCCACCCAATTTGCTTTGGCAGAGGTGCGATCCAAGTCAAAAGCAGTCATACAATACCCCCACCTTCCGCAGCACTCCAGCCAACCATGTCTGACCCTCTCAACGACACCTTTTTCTCCGCCGTTGATACATATGGCTCAGACTACGCCAAGCAACAGCAAGGCCTCGACTTTGTTTCATTTCACTCGCCATCTGACATCCTCGCCCCCCACCCCGATCTCTTTGAACTTGAATTGGATTCTAGCCTCGCGGCTTTCAACGAAGTCCAGCTTCAGCTCCTCACCGTAGACTCCAACGACGCCTACTCCTTTTTGAGATCCGACACCCCAACGTGTGGTCCTCCCTCTGCTATTACCGCCTCTTCCGAGAGTGCGTACGAAACACTGTCTACTCATTCCGAGTCCTTTTATAATTTCTCCGACTCCTCGTATCCTACAACCGACTGCTCATTCCCCCTCGACCTCGAAATGGATTTTCAACGCGCTCGCATCGGAGGTAGTGGTTGCTCCGACTACAGCAGTGGTGCTGTACAGGGCAATAACAACCTTCCTATGACTGTGGATCCCAGCACCTTCGGGTCTCTACCCCTCAGTCCACGCATCCCTCCTACTGCGCCAGCACCGGAACCCGTTCTCAAACGTACAAGCTTTTCTGACTACGGAGGTGCTACACGCATTCCTGCCTTTCCCAAATCTACAACCGCCGACTTCTATGGCCTCGGATATATCGGCGCTGACACCGTCTCTCCGTCCAACATCGCCCAACTGTCGACCACCGCATCTCCTATGCCGCAAGCCAAGTCTATTCGTGGCGTTGAAGATCAGTCCAAGGAAGATCCTCGCAAAAAATACCAATGTCCAACTTGTCCACGAGGTTAGTTTGCGTCCATCGTTACCCTTTTTCTTTACTCATCGTGGTTCTACTAGCGTTTGCTCGAGCTTACAATCTGAAAACACACATGGCGACTCATGACCCTAACCGCCTTAAACCCCATGTTTGCCCTCATCGTTCATGCGGGCGCTCGTTTAGCCGCAAACATGATCTGGGTCGCCACTTGGTTAGTATTCACCGTGATGAGATTATCTCTTCCACTCCCTCTGCCGCCACCAAGGCCATCGGGGTCGACAATGGTCCAAGAGGCTGGTGCGATAACTGTGGCAAGGGTTGGGTTGGTGCACCAACTCAGTGCAATTGCGCCGACGTCAAGTAGAACCTTTTTCCCTCCACACGTCTGGCTGTCCTATGCGTGAGTTTCATTCATGTCTGACCGTGTGGACGCTTCTCAACTATTTTGCAGTTTGGGCGAATAACTTTGCCAATCGCTTCGCCGTAGTTGATGGTTGATTCGTGCACTGCGCACCAGGACGACGTCTCATATCATTCTACGCTACTGTCTTTATCGATGTATTACGCATCGCGCCGTTCGTGCTATGTCACGAACATAGCGCGGAGCGTGGTCCCGAGCACCCTGCTTGCGTACAGTGCCTTGATGAGGATTTTCAGGCAGTATGTCCATCCAAACATACCCTTTTCTCCCCACTTCTCTATTATCGTGATTATGATTTTTTTCTTTCTTCCTGTGGACTGTTGAATGATCACTTTGTGTATATCTGTTCTGTGTAAAGCTTGCTGGTTTATATGCATAATATATAGATTTCAAACTTTGGCTTTGTTCGACTCACGTACGGTCTGAACATTTGTCCCGATGATAGGGGCTATTCGACTGATCGGGTAGGCAAGTTTATTCCCAGATATGGAAGAGACCTTGGATGCTTGTCGTCACCACTGACGCAATATGCTCAACACAGGGGGACGACTATATAACCTGAAGGAAATCCGCGTTCTCGACGACCGTTTTCCGCCCGTCCATCATGTCTTCTCTCGTGGAATCTGCGAAAAAAGCTTTCACCGCGCCCGCTGCAACGGACAAGATCGTTGACTTGCAGCGCGACATTCAAGAGCCGCGGTCCGGCGAGCATTTGACCACAGATCATGGTGTCAAGGTTTCTGATACAGACAATTGGTGCGCGCAATACAAGTTGGCTTCCCGTGTCAACTAACTCGTCCACTAGGCTAAGAGTAATCGGCTCTAGCGGTGAATCGAACGGTCCCATGTTGCTCGAGGATCAGATTGGTCGCGAGAAAGTTCATCGCTTTGACCACGAACGCATCCCTGAGCGTGTTGTCCACGCTCGCGGTGCTGCAGCTCACGGATACTTCAAAGTGTATGGCAATCGTGCATCAAAATACACCTATGCGCCAGTGTTGACGGACTCATCCCGCACAACTCCCGTTTTTGTTCGGTTCAGCACGGTCCAGGGTGCCAGAGGAAGTGCGGTATGTATGCCACTATTCTGTTTCCTCGCATTCACCCGTGTGCTTCTGTGCAGGATACAGTCCGCGATGTTCGAGGGTTCGCAGTCAAATTCTACACACAGGAGGGTAACTGGGACATCGTCGGCAATGACATTCCCGTGTTCTTCATCCAGGATGCTATCAAGTTCCCCGATTTCGTTCACGCCGTAAAGCCCGAGCCTCACAACGAAGTCCCGACCGGTCAAAGCGCTCACAACAATTTTTGGGACTTTGTTGGTCTCCAGCCCGAGTGCAAGTCGTACGCTTAATATTGTGTTTTCGCTGTGTTGATTCTCTACTAGCGTCTCATATGGTACTGTGGGTCATGTCCGATCGCGGTATCCCGCGCTCCTATCGCATGATGCAAGGCTTCGGCGTTAACACATACACTCTTTTAAACGACAAAGGCGATCGTCATTTTGTCAAGTTCCATTTCATTCCCGAACTTGGTGTCCACAGTCTTCTCTGGGATGAGGCACTCAAGATCTCCGGACAGGATCCTGATTTCCATCGCAAAGACCTGAACGAGGCTATCGAGCATGGAACATATCCCAAATGGAAGTTTGCTATTCAAACCATCCCAGCAGACCGCGAACATGACTTTGACTTTGATATTCTGGATGCGACGAAGGTGTGGCCGGAAGAATTGGTGCCTCTCGAAGAGATTGGCGAATTGGTTTTGAACCATGTCGTCGACGAATTCTTCACCGAAACCGAACAAGTCGCTTTTTGTACCAGCCACGTTGTTCCGGGTATTGGATTCAGCGACGATCCCTTGTTGCAAGGTCGTAACTTCTCCTATTTCGATACTCAAATCACGCGACTCGGGGTTAACTTCCAAGAAGTATGTTACTTCAGTGGCATTTGACACTAGATTGATGAACTTCGATCGAATATTAGCTCCCTATCAACCGTCCCATCTGCCCAATTTTGAATCACAATCGGGATGGTATAAGCCGTCATCGAATAGTCAAGAGCAGTATTAATTACTGGCCCAACCGCAAGAATATCGGGCAACCTGCCCCTGCAGAGGAAGGAGGTTATATTGAGTAGGTCGCACCCGCCATCCACCACGGTCTCACTGACACGCTCATAGATATGCCCAGCGGCTTGAGGGTCTTAAACAACGAGCGCGCGGAGAAAAATTCCAAGAGCACTTTGACCATGCCCAGCTCTTTTTCAACTCTCTTGCTCCTTATGAAAGGATTCATCTTGAAAACGCCATCTCCTTCGAACTGAGTCATTGTGAGGATCCTGTGGTCTACAGGTCCTACATCAACGTGCTTAACAACATCGATTTCGAGCTCGCGAAGTCCGTGGCCGCTCAAGTAGGCGGCGACATCCCGAGTCAACCTGGTCGTATCAACCATGCAAAGAAGAGTAAGGGTTTGTCTCAGACATATTTCATGCCAAAAGAACCGACTATCATCTCCCGTCGTATTGCTATCCTGGTCGCCGATGGTTTTAATGAGGTTGAGATGCAAGCTGTTTGTACTGCCTTGACTAGTTCCAAGGCTGTATGCTATATCATAGGACCACGGCGCGGGCATATTTATCCGATGACGAGCCAGAAATATGTCGGACCCGGAGTCCTGGCCGACCATCACTTTGAGGGACAACGGTCAACTTTGTTCGACGCTTTCTACATTCCGTCTGGGGCAGAACATGTCAAGGCTCTCGCACAGAACGGCCGTGTGGTACACTGGGTTAGGGAAGCGTTTGGACACTGCAAGCCTATTGCTGCTGTCGGTGAAGGTGTGAATATTGCTGCTACGATGAATCATGTTCTGATTTTAGTCGACTGTTGTAGCGGTCAACTTTTTACGTGACGTCGTCCAGCTTCCTAGGGTTGATCTTTTTGTTCCCAGTGGTGACGACGATAAAGTGGTGTCGTCCTATGGAGTGGTCTCTACAGGGCGATGTAGCACCACCTCGGTAATTGCTGGTCTTAAAGCAGAGCCAAAGGAATTTGTCTCCAATTTTGCTTATCAGATCAGTCAGCACCGTTGTTATGAGCGGGAGATGGATGGTCTCACGGACAAGGTTGCGTTCTGATGGGTTCAGATGCTGGCGGAAAAGGTGTATGATTACTTCCCCTGTTGATGTGATGATTTCTTTGGTACAAACGTGTAAACGGTAAATTTTTTCCATAAAGTCTATCCTCGTAAACCCAACATAAATATCCCATAAACGTTGGCGACAGAGATGACTAGCCATATTGCATATCCCACCGTTGATACAATATGGCTATTGCTAAAATTGACCGTGACACTGCGTAATCGTGGGTTACGAATGTCCACAGACTTGTCGATCGCCGAGATAATCTCTTCCACCATAATCCCGGATCGTTCTGGCGATGGCTCTTGGCTCATAGCGCCGGTGGAGTCGATCATCGGTGACTGGTGTTTCGTATCATTCGTTTCGACGGCCGCTTTGGGAGCGTTGATGGACATGACGGTTTTCGAGGAAGTGAGGAATATGAGCGGGAACACGACAAATGGCAAAACGATTGAGAGTGCGACCTGCGATGCGACAAGGAGGGTATTGAGGCCTGTACGTCCGAATGCCATAGCGACGATCATGGAGGGTATCAAACTGAGAAGGCGTGTCACAAGACGGCGGAGGAATGGCTATCAAAATACAAGATAGGAATGAGGATAAGGTGATGTTTTCCTGGGCAAGGCTTACGGAGATACGCCAAAGGATGAAACCTTCGGAAACGACCTGGCCGGCAAAGGTAGCTGTGACGCTGGCTGCTTGACCAGAAAACACGAGTGCAAGCGCAAAAAAAATTGCGGCCCCTGAGGAGGCATGAGCGACTCGGGGAAATGAAAGATTGAACAATTCACCCTTGCCAAGAGTGTTGAAGACGAGATCATACATGCTAAAAATCCCCACAGATGACGAGGGAGATGCGTCGTGACGCACTGCGGAAGAAAGGATGAGGATTCTGAGTGTTGGTTGTCAAGAACTGTAGGGTGTCGAGGGGAACAGAATGCGCACGCGGAATTGATGGGTACAGCGACAACAAGCAGGCTGCAGACGATGTCCACGGTGGCGTGGGTGAGATGGGCCTGGATAAACGAAAGTGAGTTGTTGTGTCGCAATCCGTGGCGGGTAGATTTATCCGTGAAAACATCGTGGCTAGTTCTTGTTATGGAGAACATCGAACGCCAATGTTGTC
>JBBPLY010000027.1:93415-135140 GCA_038090035.1 Xerocomus nothofagi | reverse complement strand
ACTTGAAACAGGACCAAAACCAAAAGCAAAACCAAAACCAAAACCAGGAACCCCACCACATCTTGTGACAGCATGGGAGTAATGAGAGGGCGGTACGAGCCGATAAATAGGATGGGAACTTGGAGTGGCAAGATCACGAATGACACTGTACACATGTATGCGGAGAGCAAGCGTCGGCAAGATGACGATCCCCACGGTGCACTTGTCTTGGTGACGGGGTTGATGGATTTTGCATTCATCAGAAATATACCCTCGTTAGCTGATGGATTCGTCGCTGTGAGTCGCTCCTTCACATGATGGTGAACTGCAGCTTTCTCCTAATCTTACCCTCCGGAGGTGGTATAACCCAGTTTTACCACCACTTTTAATTTTCCTGCTACAGGCACTTCCGTCAGTTATTCATACCTTGGTCAATTAAACGGAATGCTCCGGTGTGGCAGTAGCGGGCTCTTGGTACGCTTTGCACACGCAGCCCCATGCCAGTCACTAGCTTCCCCAGCACCGAGCTTTGACCTACTTATCGAGAGACAAGGCAGTAGCCGGCATATCTGAAGGAAACGATTTCCTTCACACCCCTTCAGACGTACGCAAATGTCGCCGCCTCCCTCGGTCTTGCGGCAATACTATAGTAACGCCACCCAAGAAGCCAGGTCACCTCGGAAATCACCTCGGCCGTATCTGGTTAAGAAATACAATTCATTTCCAACCGGTCATCGTCATGAATCAGAAAAACATGCAATCATCCCTCTGCAGATACCCACCCTTTAGCATCTCAAAAACGACGCCGTGAGGCGACGACACTAGAAAGGGTGGCTCACAGTAGTGTTATAAACTTGGGCTACCACAGCCCACACGGATCACGTTTATCTCAATCGGGGAGGATCCATCGAACCACTTTTCCTGAAGAATTCCCAACCCACAGCGTCTCGCTGAACGGGAACGAGGAGACAGCATACATCTCAGCTTCTAAAAAAAATACGAAAAAGAAATACGACGCACTCGATGAAGTCGAGGGACGTGATGGACGCCGAGGTAATCCTATCCTTCTCAGCTTCCAAGTCCCGAAGCTTGAGGAAACCCCACTGCGCTCGAGGAGCATCATTGGGCGTGTCTTCCGCATTCCAGGTATAGAGTGCAACGGAACCATCTGCGTGACCGGTCGCGAGGACGCCTAGATGAGCGTA
Source organism: Xerocomus nothofagi (assembly GCA_038090035.1). Classification (NCBI taxonomy): domain Eukaryota; kingdom Fungi; phylum Basidiomycota; class Agaricomycetes; order Boletales; family Boletaceae; genus Xerocomus; species Xerocomus nothofagi. The sequence goes on along the minus strand of JBBPLY010000027.1, from coordinate 133,956 downwards.
ATCCCGCTCGTGAAAGGCGATGGATGTCACGAAAGGCAATGGTAACCGCATGTGAGGCGTGCTCGACGCGAGATCTAGTCTCGCAATCGGTCGCGCGTTGATGGTGTGCAACCATAAAGAATGGGTGGAACACGTCGCGATGTAACCCTACGCGAACGATCTCGACAGTCAGGATACGTGAAACACGAGCAACCTCGGCCACCGTCCAAACGCACCGTAAATTCGTTGATCGCGACAAGATGCACAGCGGAGTCTTCGATCGAACAGCCTCCACCAACATGCCAGATCGATCGGACGTATAAACCCCTGTTGAGATCCCACAGAACGGCACTCCCATCCAAGCTGCCGCTGATCACTACCGACCAAGCCCTGGATACCCGAAGGCAAGTTGTGGGGGCACTATGTTTACGCAGTAGATGGATGAGCGTCAGCGAGGGCTCTTGCCCCTTGCGACTCTTGGCCGTTGTCGAACCAGCGAATGGCGACATCGATGGTGGAGCATGAGACAGGCGCCATATGCGTACCAACGAGTCGTCCGATCCAGTTACGAGGGTGTCTTGATCCGCAAATGTAGCACACGTAGGAGAAGTCCCTTCGATAGTTTGCACCACCTAAACCAAGAACAGTGTCCATCATTCTTCGAACGTCAGACTTGTGCAACGTTTTACCTTGCCATGCTGAAGCACCCGGAGGGTACCATCTTTTCCCCACTGCACTTGCTCATCGGATCGTAGTGGGGGAGAGAGCAAACCTTTGGGTATAGGGATCACTTTGCCACTTCCATCCTTTACTACAGATGCTACAGGTCCATCGAGCGCCACTATGGAGCCGTGAACATGATGATGACGCAGCGAACCCGAACCCTCGCCTTACTTTTGAGCGCTCGAGAGTCTCTAGTCAACGCTAAGGCATCCTCTGGTACACCCCTGGAGGCTTGTACTGGGAGGCTGAGAATACCCTGTAAATTCCTCAGCGGATGGGGTGAAGAAAAAAGCTTTCGTGGCGTCTGTCCAACTAATTTATGGGGTAAGCCCACTTCAAGCAAAAAAAAACAAACACGGAGTCGGGATAATCACAATTGTGAATAATTCCGATCGTCGCTTCTCTTTCGAGAGGATCGGTGATCTCGTCCAGGTCTGGGATACGGATGAGGGGTGGCTTATCGTTGAAGCTTGAAACAGGACTCGCCTATTGCTCCCTCGTAGCTGAGCGGGTGAAAGGCGTTCAGAGATTCGATGTCACGTTGTTTGCATCCCCATATAAGATCAATCCACGCTGGGAGATTCTCGCTCACGTAGCGACTCTCCAAGGCCTTCAGAGAGGGATGTTACATATAAGCAAACGGGAAAGTGCACCCAACGCACGAACGCAATACGCAAAACTCACTTGACGGTGCATGTATACGAACAAGAGGGCATCCCCCTTGGCCCATGGGGGTAACTTGACGTCGTGGATCTTTTCACCCGTACTCGTCAAAAAACCAAAGTCGAGATTGGACAGGTTCTCGAGGAATCTGGCCGGTACATGAGACGGGATACTTGTTAGTGTTCTGTTTAGACTGAGCTTACTCTGGACACGTGAAGAATTCGGGGATGAGCTCTCGAACGTCTCCTCTCACGTCTTGCGAGGCAGATAGATACGTTCTTCCGATGTCACTACGCAATGATAAGCAGCGCAGACGATGCGAATCCATCTAACACAACTCACCCGAACAATCGATCTGGAAGATCCCAATCTCCACCCTATGAGAAATGAATGTATTTGGTAAGTTTGTTCCCAACACAGAGACGTGCCTGTAGAGTCTTGAACATGCTCGTAAACGGCGCCATGCGAATCAGAAAGTGGCAAACAATCATAGACCTGCCATGAAGCACGCGTTAAAAACAGAGCCATCTTGAAAACCCAAGCCGTACGAGCTAAAATGAGTACCGTAGTGGAATGGTTTCTCCCCAACGCTTTCCAAGTTCTCATAACGACTCCGAGCGATCTCGCAGCGCTCTGGCGTCAGAGCACCCATTGGCTTTGACAAGCTACGCATACCGAAACATGTTATCGATGGGAATATGGATCCAGTATGAGAGGACTACTACTCACTCCCGGAATGAGTCGGGCGATGATAAATCCAAAATGTCCGAGGTATAATCCTTCAATACCCAGGCTTTCGAATCGTCAGTCAGGCAATGCTGATGCGGGCACATATCAACACAGAAAACACACGGAAGACTGGATACTGCGTCGCATCGCTCGGCGTGCGTCCCGAAAGCTGGTTTAACATACTCAGATACGTGTACTAATGAAACCATGCAAGTCAGGCAAAGAACTCGCTTAGGGGCAAGATCGGGTCCACTCACGTTACTGATCTCTCTGTTTTGCCATTGTCGTTGAGCCGTCGCTAAAGCTTTATCGTGGGCTGTCCGTGCCACTCTTCCCTTTCCCTTTGGCATCGCTATGCTCATCTCTCGCAATACGAGCCCGAGCGTCGACACGCGCTCGTGGGCCGAAAGTCGCGTGATGATACCTTGTAGCCTCTGTGAAACGTCATGTCGATGCGCACCATCCAGAAAGACGGCCAACAACGTTCGACTGTCCTTGAAGAAAATTTCCAGACTGACCGACATTGTAGTTGAGCAGATATCCTATCCAGCGAACGAAATCACGAAGATACAACACACTTACGCGACGTCCCGAAACAGAAACGACTTGTTTGAAAACCCTGCAATCTGTTCGAGTGACCTATGTATGCTCGTGAACATGACCCACTCGTACGCGTGCAATTCCCAACTCACCATCGCCGTGCCCTCTGGGGATTCCGCAAACCGGGCGTACTCCCAGCAACGAAAAACATCCCTTTAGGTGCATCGACAGCATCGATCAGTTCTCCCATTTCGTTCTCGATCAATCCATCCAACATGTAGAGGTGGGTACGTCCGAAAATGAGTAACCCGGCTGGAAAGCGAAAAGTCGGTCAAGACGCGAGTCTCCGAAAAAAGGTCACATGCGTACGATAGGAATCAACCCCCGACACGCGACATATGGTGCTAACGGCCTCGATGACGTCTCCTGGTTCTAGCTCATGCCTTACCCTACGATGATTGTCTTCCGCGATCTCGTCCGTCAGAGCATTACCGTTTCCATTGTCATCTGAGAAAGCTTCTGCGTCATCCTTGATCGAGCCATCCGTCTGCAGGGCAGACGACACTTCAGCATCTCGCTCATCATTCGCCGTGCTACTGGTCTCTGGGTGATGAACCAGACCGGGCAACTCGACGAAGGGCTCCAACTTGTTCCTAGGCACAGTTAAGCGAACGAGAACACCTTTTTAAGGGAGCACAGCTCACCGCGTCCGATGTGGGCCTTCCGTCTCGTCCAGCCTCCAAGTCCGTTCAGGTCCGAGATGACACCACATATCGCGTTCCGAGCATCCTCCCAAGACACTCTCGGTAATCGCCGCGATACGCCGGCATCGCTCACGCCTGTGTGATCCACAATACGGTAAATTAACACAGCGCGCGAGAACAAGCCATGTCTTACATGTCGATGACCGTCTTCCGATAACGTTCTCGTTCGGATATAACGACCGTGTTCTTCCATTCTTCCAAGCGACTGGTGCTCTTGCGTAGCGCCTCTTCTTGGACAGATGCAAGCCTGCTCGACGAAGGCCTGACAGCAGGGCTCGTTGGCTGGGATTCAGGCTTGGTGATATCCAATATCTGGATGACCAACGTGTCAGAAATATCTCGAGTTGAACACCTCGCTGTCGGTCGATTACCTGCTGTTTCTGGGCGGATGCTACGTGATTTCCCATCCCCACCAACAATCCAAAGTGCATCAGTTTCGTCGATACCTTTGGATGGTCGTTCCCAGGTGAAGACGAGAGACATTCAATGAGCAGCTCGGTGTAACTCTGTGATTTGAACAGTTGTCGAAACGCCGAATGTGAACCGTGAAGATTGATCAAGTCATCAAGGATTCGCTCGACGACGAGTCTCGATGGCCCTGAGCCCAATTGATGCCAACTGTCCACACCGGTTCAAAGGAAGAAATGGACTCACCTTGGACTTGAGTGTCAGAATACACCGACAGCCCTCGTCGAAGCGCAAGCAACACGACAGCAAGCATCTGGGGACATTTGACAGCCTTCGAGACGGTTCCGCCATCTTGCGCTCGCTGTAACAGTAAATCGAGAGCAACCTCATGAATCGCATCGTTCCATATAGGTGGCAACACTTTCTTCAACGTAAGCCAACCACTCGCGAGTTCAAATTTCTTCCCAAAGGAAGAGGAGGTACTAAAGCCAATGCCGATGATCACAAGGACCTGACAAACGAGAGGAGGAGACGGCTCAGATCCGAGCCACAGCAACGCGATGCGTGCAACCGGTAGAGTTTCTGCAAACTTCATGTACATAGTCGGGACCCGGAGGAGCGATATGACCGCGTCCAAGACGAGTCGCGCCTTCTCATTGTTGTTGCCACCACCGGTAAAGGAAGCCCGCGGCGAGTGCAGTGGGACAGGATCTACAGAGGACGTTGCATCCATTTGTTTCTCGGCCCCCACGAACGAAATTGTTGTACGTACCAGAGTTAACATTCGCTGCTATATACGACGCGACGGGCTTGATAACGTCGTTGGCGGAGAAATGAGCTTGCATGACAACACCCAGTGCGTTAACGATTTGAGAGATCGTCTCCGGGGGGTACCACGTTGATTGCATAGCAAACAATAATTTACGCACGAGGTTAAACTTGGACAAGCGAACCTTGGCATTGAATTTCCGGTAGCGGCTAGCACGCAAGAGAAACGCGAAATGTTCAAGATGTGCTCGCTGAATATCCGTGGTTGTCATTGACCAAATTTCAAAGTCAAGGGCAATGGCACCGTATGCGATCGTGTTCGTGATAGTGGAGGCGCTTGAATAGTCAGCCATCAGTCATGTAGCGAAGGCAAATTTGAAGCGTCTCGTACTCTGGAGACCGATAACTAAGCCCAAGAAACTCGAACAAGATCTCAAAGGTCGTCATATTAATGAGGCGGCTTTTCTGGTAAAGGATACTGGCAAGAACGTCGTAACCAGCTACAGCCATCAGCAACGAACATCAATATGCAACGTCGTTCTTACCTATTCGTTCCATATCCTCCGAATTTTGCCAACAATTTCGAAGACTGTCACATAGGATGGCGATTGTCTGGGACAACTCGTGCGATGTCTTTCACCGTTTAACGGGATATGCAACAAACGACACGCGATAGCGCTCACCTCCGCAAGAGACACCAAACAAAGCAACAACTGAGCACCACCTATACTCTCCAGGGTGAGATCTAATGGTCGACACGGAATAGCAACCAGGGTTCCAAAGGTTGAAATGCTGCTCGCGTCCTGTTCTTTCAAGCGCGGATGGATATCTAATGAAGGAAAGTTATGGATGTCCTTGGTGACGATCTTGCACAGGATCGAAGCTTCGTTGATTGAGATGCCATCTCTGATGGTTTTCTTGAGAGATGTTTCTCCAGGCATCGACCCAGACCCAGCAGCCATCCGCATGCTTAACGAGGTGGACGCTTCGTAGGTGAGGAAACGGACAAGAGTCTTGTCCTGAAAGTTGCCTTCATATCTGGGACCCAAATGATGGATGAGTCCGGGCATTCCGTCATCTGATCCTAGTTAGTGAAAATAGCACATGAACACGAAGGGATAGTCACCTAGTGGTGTGGAAAGAAGGTATGCTGACACGACACACCAACTAGAGGCCCTATCTAATCTTTTGTCACCCAAGGTAAATTCACCAACGCGGTTCTCGTAAACGCTAGGGTATGCCCAGTCGAGCGTTTCTCTGAGGATACCATCTATAAACACACCTGGAAAGAATATTAACCGGGAACGGTCTGTGACACGCTCAAACGTACGAACGGCAGCTTGAGATGCTCGATGCGGGTAGTAAACTAGAGCAATGTGGGTCCAGCGCGAGGTCTCTATTCGTGTCTCGAACAAAACTGCATAGTCCTGGCCCTGAGAACTGGTTCGCAGTGCAAGGCCGCCGTTGCTGCCGATGCTCATTTCTATAGCAGAGGATGAGCCGAAAGAGATGCTGGATATTCTGTGTTCCACAGAGGGCATTTTTTCGATCCACGCCCAAAGCTATGGAAACCAGATGTAGCCTACGACACCAGAAAAAAACATCGCCCGACATACCATGAACGTCAAACCAGATGTAGGAAGTGTACTCCAGCCACAAAGTGGCACCGTCACAGCAGAAGTATCCTGGAAGGAAATGTGACGCGGCCAATTCGATCTCAAGCCTGTGCGAACGAGATCGATCATCTCTGCATCCAACGATTTGTCCTCCTTCACCGCGCACTGGAATAATCGTTTGGCATCCTGAGTGGAAACACCCATCTCCAACAGTCGCTTGATGATCTTGCACTGCAGTCTACGTTCACCGGCGTTCGAACCTAGTTGGTCTACTGTAGAAGAAGAGATGAAACTTGAAAAGATGGGCGTCAGTGTACCCAGCATGCTCAATACGGCAAGGTTGCGATGAGACGACTGGGTCAGATGCTCCAATATTTTGTACGCTATGAGCCGGAAGGAAGGGTTCGTCGCGAGAGATTCGAGCACAGGTTCCCAGACAATCTTAAAGACACGAGGTAGATGGATGGTACCAAGAGAGGGTGCGAACTCCGAGAAACCAATGTCTAGCTCGTTAAGGTCATGACAAGATGCTTGCAACACGACGAACATGTCAACAACAGCGAATTCATGGACAGATAGGGAAAGAAGACACCCGAGAGTCTTTTCGAAGGTGACAGGATGTTTGATGAGTGCGTCGCAGGCGTCAGACAGGGCCACATAGCCGACATACTCCTAGAGTTGCCACGTTGTGAGCATATGGGCAGGGCGATACAAGACAAGCCGGGTGACCAACCTCGAAGAAGGACAAGTTGATCGAGTGTCGATCCAAAGCCTTGGAAGTGAGCATGAATGCATGTTGCATACAATCGAATACTTGTTGAGCTGACTGAGGAGTGGACAATGCGGCTGGCGTCGTTGGTAGTGTCGACAGGACATGCATCAGTATAAGAAATCCGTCTGCCTCGCGAAATGTATCCAATGGGGCAGGGTGCCCTCCGATGATGGACTGAAGGGAGCGCAAGATCTGCCAAACAGCCCCTGTGAATGCGGGGACGAGTGAACGATGCAACGCTAGTCTTTACCGTGATCCTCGAGCAGGTGTCATCGGTCGACTTTAAGTTTTCCACTAGAGATTTGACCTGGCTTGCGAGAGCGCTTTCCTCGGTGGGCACATCGTCGTTCGAGGTGGTGTCGTGTTGGTGGTCCTTTGGAAGACTTCGAAGAGGTGCTAGTAGCGACCTCAGCATCATAAAGAGATGGCGCTACACCAACGTTCATTTCGTGCAGGTTCAATGACACGGTCGTTTGCCTTTTTCGGATCCCTCCTATGTTTTATGATACACGACAATATACGCTCTCATTACCCCATCACTGCCTCTTCACATTGATGATCTGCACAAACTCGGGTTTCAACGATGCACCGCCTACAAGGAACCCATCGACGTCTGGTTGCGTCGCTATCCAAACCCAAGATGAAATAAGCACAAACGCGGAGGGAGGAGGGTGCGCGCACCAAGTTCCTTGGCATTCGCCGCAGTGACAGAGCCACCGTAAATGACTCTCGTCGTCTCCCCAACGCTCTCAGACACCTGCGTCTTCAAAAACCGACGGATCTCGGCGTGGGCGTCTTGTGCCTGAGCCGCAGTCGCAACCTTGCCTGTGCCGATCGCCCACACAGGCTCGTAGGCGACGACGATGTTGCTGTAACGTGAAATTCGAATGGGTATCGAACGAATTGGAAGCGCTAGGTGATGCGTACCTCCAGTAGGCCGCGTCCTTGAGGATGTCTACGACGGCCTGGAGTTGCGCGTTGACCACCTCTGTTGTCTGCGCTGCTTCCCTTTCAGCGAGGGTTTCTCCGACGCAGAGGATGACTTTGAGAGAGGCATCTAGAGCCGCCTTGGTTTTGGTGCCAACGAACTCGGAAGTTTCGTGGAACAGCGTCCGACGCTCAGAGTGTCCTGATAGCATTCAGACGTGTTCGACGAGCGAGAATCGAAAACGCACCGAGAATGACGTATGGAATGCCGGCGTCGACGAGCTGCGTCGGGCTGAGAAGACGTCGATGAACACTCGAGAAAAGCACGGGTGTTATTCGCTTGACCTGATCTCGCCCGTGAAGGCGCCTGATGACTTGGAGTAACAGTTCTGAGCAGCAAGCTGAATCTCCTTGCGGACGAGGTCCTTGAGGGGAACAAGGTAGAGTGCGGGGGGTGCGATGACGACCTCTGTCGCACGTTGTCCTTGAGTCCTGCGAGGGATAGTGGCTGACTGCGACGTACCGGTCGAGGGATCAAGGTCAGCTTGGTTGAGAATACTGACGATAACCTTCTTCTGCTCCACAGAGCCTGGGTTCATCTTGAAATTGCCTCCAACGAAGAATTGGCGAGACATGGCTATGAGAGGAGGAGGAGGAGGAGGAGGAGGAGGAGGAGGTCTGATCTGATAACCAACTTCGGGGTCTACCGGAAGCGATGCCCATATGGCTTACCACGCACCACCTCAGGCTGGTCCGATGGACGTCGTCAGCGGCGAGCAGTACCGCTACGCCCTCACCAACTTTGTGAGTTCTTCCTCATCGTCCACCACGCGCAGTAACAGCCCAAATCTAGCGCATCGCCCACGAAAAAGTAGAAGAACAGCGCCGCCAACTCGAGGAACAAGAGAAACAGGTCGCCATCCTCCGCGCGCGCATCGCCCTCCTCGAAGGCACCGCCAACGACCAGACGCACGTCAAGCAGGGCGGCACCTCGGTCGATGATTTCTCGATCAAGGTTCGTGCCTCGTAGCAAGGCGTGCAGTCGTGACTGCAGCACTCGCGCGTTTACAGAACGCAGCGTCCCAACTTGAGCGCCTCATGAACCGCTGGGCAGCCGACGTCGTTCGCACACCGCCCGCCTCGCTTTCAGACATCTACTTGGCAGCACTCGCCGACATCGCCGGTGCCGACTCTTACGATGCACTTCCTCCCGACGGCGCCTCCCCGATCCACGTCCAAAACATCCTCCGACACGCCCTCTCCGAGCTCATCAGCGCCGAAATCATCAACGTGCTCATGGTCACCAACTCTGCAGAGGCCAACGTACAGCTCTCGCGCATACACGAACATCTCTTTTCGAGTGCGTCATTCATCGCGCGCACGTCCAGATTCTCTTCGCCCCTTCGTTCTGACCATCCGAATTCATCTAGGGAATCCCGTCGTCGCCGGCGTGTGGCGCCGTCAAACCTTCTCCGCCGCCATCGACTCGTGTTCGCCCGAACTCACCGCGAGCATCTTGAGGGAACAACTCCCCACGCTCGTCAAATGCCTCGGTGACCACACTCGTGGCATCCCCCCCATCCTCGCTTCGGCACACGCCTTCTCGCACATGCTTCACGGCTCCCCGTCATCGGGTGGCAGCGGTGCCGACGCCTTCTACCGCTCATTCGTCCCCGAGATCGGGAGTCAGTTATACCCACGACAGATCGAGCTCGTCCGCAGGTGCCTCAGGAGCGAAAGTGGCGACGTGGATAGAGTGGGCACGACCGTCTTCCCCGGACTCGTCAAAGTGTCGAAAGGAGCCTGCAATGATCAGGAGAACACTCAGATGGTCGTGCGGCGCGCTCAGGTCATGTGTGAATGCGCGCTCCATGCTATGTTAGACACACCTCTACGATAAGCCTTACCAACAGGCTATCGAGTGTGCCTGGTCAAACCACCTAGATTGCATCTATGTATCAGTACCATCTGTGAATCTACGCGACGAGCAAGGATGCGAGCGTCGCTTGTGCTTGTATAAGCTGAAGATCACGATACGTTAACAAAACCAACCTGAACTCGAGTCTAGAAACCTCACCTCCAAGGCTTGCTGCACCTCTAGCCTCTTCCTTGCAGCCTCTAACCAGTCATGAAGTAGCTCCTTCGCCGGGCCAGTGAGTTGATTCAGCTCCCGTGCAGCGCTATCCAAATCCTTCTCGTTCATGTAAAATTCTGCACGAGACAACACGCTCAATACGTCCGACCCAGGTGTGAACCCGCGTCTCTGGAACCGAAATGACGATATGAGATGTGAGGCAAGGAAAGAGAGCACGCCCGCATTCTGGTCCGGTACGAGCGCCACGCTCGACACGCGTGGTGCGACCGACGTCGTGAACCACGTCGTGAGGTCCCCCAACGGTTCTACACCCACATCGGGGATATCTGATCGTTCCAGCGACTCGAGTGCGGCAGAAACAACCTCGTCGTTCTTGGCGACGGCGATGTGTCGGAGTATACGGAGTTCCTCGCGGAAGGGCTTCCGCTTTGGTGCATCGAGCGCAGTTTGCATGGCGCGCAATGTGGCCCACATGCCATGTATGCGGATGTTCTCGTCAAGGTAGGATGTGTTGTCGAGCGCGAGACGTTCGAGACGTTTGAGCCCCGTGGCGAGTTCGTCGAGACGAGCCAGTCGTCCACCACGCTCTTCTTCAACCTTGACTTTTACTTCGCGAATCCATCGACGCTGGAGCTCGATGCCCTGGGCGATGATTGCTTCTCTCAAGCTAGGTAGACATGCCCTCAGTCACTGGAGAGGTGAGAGTGTACTTGCTCACCGTTCATTCATGAGTTCTGTTTGCGTCTTGAGCTCGTTATCGAGTCTCTCGCGGTATGCATGCACGAGTTTCATCTTTTCCTCTGCGACGTATTTCTCGTAGTCTTCTCTCTGCAACGCGAGCTTATCCTGAGATTCGAGCTCGAGCTCGAGCAGCTTCGTGCTGTACTCACGAGCTTGCTCGTCAAGTTTGGCCTCGAGCTCGTGCTTCTCGTCCTCTTTGATTTTGTCGAAACGCGTGGCGAGATCGGTGAGGTCGTCCTTGGCAGTAGTGAGGATGCCATTGGCCTTTTCCGCAGCTGAAGGGTTCGCATTCAGATATGACGCGAGGTCGTCGATGGTGCCCGCAAGATGTGAGATGATTGGTTCCGAGACGGCGATGTCTAATACGGCCGGGGCAACCAAAGGAAGCGCTTTGACTTTAGGTTTAGGAGCAGGTTTGGGTCTAGAAAAGCCGGGTGGTGGTTCGAAACCAATGGGGAGAGGATCTGCGTAAACGTTGGCGTCTTCCGGTTCCGATTTCTCGGACAATACGAAAACCTCTACACTTGCAGTTGGAACGTCGGACGACGGGGACGATGGATCGGACGATGGGGTGGATTCGACGACGATTTCGATAGGTTTCGCCAACGCAGCCTCGGCTTTCTTGACGAGTTCGTCCAGCTCGTCCGCGAGCTGTGCTGCCCTGTATTTTGCAAGTGCCGTGGCTTGGGCGGTCGCCTCTGGCGAGAGCTGTTCCGACGACTTGTCCACGGTCGTCTTGAGAACAGCTGCGGCAGATTTTACGCGGGCCTTCGTCTGGTCGATTGACGACCTCTTGCTCTCGCGCAACGCGTCCGAGTCCTTGTCGGACGAGGGGCCCTCCCGCGCAGACACGTCATTGGTGTCCGCACCACGAAACTGTCCGAGCTGTCGCTGCACGAAACCGTAGGCGGCTTTGGCGGTGTCCACGGTGATGACGACGACCTGTTGCACGGTGATCTCGTCCCAGTTGTGCTGTTCGCCATACTGGACGAGGACGTCGCCCAGAGGGACGTGTTTCGTGAAGAGGTCGCGGTATTGCTGGTTTTGGTAGGAGACGAGGGTGCTGCCGATGTAAAACGTGCCGGTCGCGGTGACGGAATAGAAGAGCAGTCTTTGCACGACGTTTTTGGCTGGCTTGGGTGCGGACGAGACAGAGGAAGCTGAGCCAGTGGCGGCTCCGGGTGTGGTGGCGGTAGTGTTGGTGCTCGCCAGACGCTGCGGTCGTCACGGTTGGGTTTGTTAGAGTCAAGAGAGACGCCAGAGGGTGCTCACCGTCCTTGACCTGAGGCAAGCTCTGCCAATGGCTCGCTTGGGGATGGCAATGGCGCGGTACATCGTCTGCAGCAAAAATGCTTGAGACCTCGACGATGATCCTAGTACTAGGCTACACTCGGTTCGGAAAATACCGTGAGATCATGTCCTCGTGTTCTCCCCGTTTACAGACTTCAACTTGGTCCTATAGGGCGGGAGCCAGCGAGCTGCCCACGTCCTGGCCCGGCCTTTCAGACTATATAGATCCGCCTGCACATCCCAGCCAAGTCCAAGCGGACTCCGTTGGCCACCTCGGGCGCGACTAATCCAAAGACCTTCCCTGGGATGATTCGGCTTTCGCGATGGGATCAGAATGCGCGTACGCTCAGTGACCGGCGTGGCCACTAAAAACGCTTGCCAGGTCGAGATAGCCTTGTTGAGCTGAGTATTGTTCGTGAACTCTGACACTCGAGAAGAACATGGTCACTGTTGCTGCCACTGGGGGCTTTTACGGACGTTTCTCACTTATGACTCATTTCATATGCAAGTGGACAAGGTCAGTCCGTTGAATAAATGGTCCATCTACCATCAGTATTTGGTCCCCAAGTCCTCCACGTTCATAATTTTCACATCCGTCTTCTTCAGACATGCAATACTATAAACAAATTCGAGGCCTATACGATATCGAGACATTCTCTCAAGACCATGATTACTCATTCCCTGGAATTCGGGTTAAGACAGGACGATTCCCCCGTCGACAGAAATCTACGTCAAGTTCGTTCAATTGTGTCGGGATCCGATTCAATAATTCAATTTAAAAAGGGTCGAAACTTACACTTTGTCCTAGTACCATCCAAAATGTAAGCAAGCGAACCAGAAAACGAAATCAAGTGTTACTTACCGGTTATAAAGTGTGCCTCCTTCGAGACGAGGTAGCTGACAATGCTGGCGACATCCTCCGGCTGACCGTCATACTTGATGGGTTTGTTGGCTAGAAGCTACGGGCCATGAAAATATAGCCGTTTGTGACAAGTTGAATTATCGAACTCACGTTTCTCCATCCGTCGAGCGTTTCCGACCTCTCAGCGTTTGTAGACCCTCCCTCAGCATTGAAGAAGCCAGCCGCTGTCCGAGTTGAGTCACACTCGACATTGAACTCGTCGACACTTACTCATTCCAGTGTTGATGATACCAGGTGCGTACGAGTTCACCGTGATGTTGTATCGACCGAGTTCCAGTGCTGAGTTGATTAGAATACCCATACAAGAGTATGACGACGAAAACAGTCCTTACCAGCAGTTTGTGTAAGGCCTCTGATAGCAAATTTGCTGGCCGAATATGCACAGAGCCCAAGGTATCCCGACTTCCCGAGGGCGGAACTGGCGCCGACAATTCGCCCTCCACGTCCTTGCTTGATCATCTGCTGCGCTGCATGCTTGTAGCACAAGAACACGCCACGTGCATTGATGGCCATGATTCGCTCCCACTGGTCTAGCTCGGCTGCGAAACACTACCGTGTCAGTCCAAGCCACTGGAAGCCCACCAACACGACCTACTGGCGACCAAGGGTGACAGTCCACAGACCCCCGCGTTGGCTACCATCTAGCGGAGTGTGTGATCTGAAACACGGTCGATCGAAGTACAGCACAGGGGGACTCACGACATCCAACCCACCGAGCTCGTTGACAACATTTTGTATCATCCCCTTGACTTCCTCTTCGACGGATACGTCTGCAGGAACTATATGGGCCCTTCGACCGATACTCTCAATATCGGTCGCAACAGCACGGAGCTGATCGAGTTTGGACGAGACATCGTTCAGGGCAATATCGAAACCATCCTTGGCGAGACGAAGAGCGATACTACGTCCCAAACCCTGGGCTGATCCAGTAATGAGGACAATCCCTTTTACGGCAGGCATGAGCTGCAGAGGACGGATGAGAAAGTGACGGCGTGGTCAGCTGGTTGCCGGCGCTCGACTTTGTGCTCCACTGCGATACGGGTCAAATTTTCGAAAGAAAGACGAACGAATCGTGGGCTGTATTTACCGAGTACTTTTACTTGTGACTTTCCGATGTTAGGATAATCCCGCACGTGATCGGGTCGATCGAATACGAACTTCGTTTGAACGGTCTAGCTCGAGTTGTACTGGATGTGACGAAAGTACTAGGGGGACAAGCTGGAGAGCAAAAACGAAGGCGAGTGCTTCGTGAGTCGTGAGTAGTAAATGGAAATAACAATAATCAGATGATACATCATGGTGAAGACAATGCATGGTCTCAGATATAGTAAGGTCCGCCGGTGCCAGTGAAGCCATTGGAGTGTTTGCTACACGGTCGTTTGTAAATAACCAGAATCTCGATATTAGTACAGTTGGGTTGTGCATCATTTGGTTCAGTAACAAAGTGGACTCGACACGGAAATCGCCGCGGGGTGGTGTCTTTGTAAGCATGGTCCCAAGCCGCTGCCTGTCCTCGTACGGCGCTACCAAAAGTGACAACCAGATATTCGGAGAGGACAAGCAATGGAGACGTAGTAAGTGCTATCTACAATACGAAACTTCGTACCCTGTGGGGTCACAGAGTCAATTGCTCACGCGAACGCTATAGTAGACCACCACATTCTTGGTGTTCTGAGCTCGAAAAGTACACATGTACAGGTGATGGCGGGTACTCATTTGCTCAAAAGAACGAGTTTCCAGTACAAGTTGACCAGATATTATTAAAAGACTATCGAGACCCTCCCGGCGCCGCACTGGCACTGCCCCAAACTTTGCGCGTGTCCGTTTTGATCGCCTGCCCGCGAGCTCGTGCCGAGAAGATGTGGGATCACTGATATCACGAACAGCCCAACTCTAAGTCTGGCACATTGATGGTTGTGCCCACGCCGACATCAGGAATATTTGGCAGGTGTGTTCGCATCCAATGAAGAGATGCCGCGCTACGCTCTCCGGTTTCCACTTTTGTTGCTATAAGCATACTATTATAACCTACAAATGATTGTTCGTCCTTCAAAGGTTACGGGGTCTCTAATGGGCAATCTACCAGGTTCGGTGGATCACGGATTGTTGCCCGCGGGTATTCGAGGAGACACAGGAGTCCATTAGGGGTGGGATAGTATTTGGCTTCCAGTAAATTATGGCCAGCAAGTTACGTCTTAAGGTGACCACTACGGAAGCAAACGATTCGAAACTGTACATCGCCTGTTGGGAAAGCAGAGTGCAAATTTACTCTCGATCGAGTCCGTGGCACCGATCATGATGCAATCGCCGCCGCATCTGTGGATCGATCCACACGGCCCCGAACCTATCTGCAATTTCCCACTAGTGAATCACTGACAAATTACTTTCACACTGGGGTGACGATTTTCAGCAGCACCCTGTTTATTTGACTGCATCATGATGAAGACCTATCAAGCGTGTAAAATGTCGGGAACGTGCGGTCTAGAAATTGTGTTGCACGAGCAAGCATCTCCCGCGCAGCATGTAAGCTGTTCGCTTCGAATTTCGAAGATGATGCTTACACAGAAAGGTCACTCGTTTCCTCGGCAATTTACGGCCTGCTGTTGTCGCAGAGGGTATAAAGTGGACATCAGCGACCAACTGACCACACCGTCACTTTCTCATCCGTCCTCTGGAGCTCATGTCTGCTGTCAAAGGGATTGCTCTCATTACTGGATCAGCCCAGGGTTTGGGACGTAGTATCGCTCTTCGTCTCGCCAAGGATGGCTTCGATATTGCCCTGAACGATATCCCGTCCAAACTCGATCAGCTCCGTGCTGTTGCGACTGATATTGAGAGTATCGGTCGAAGGGCCCATATAGTTCCTGCAGACGTGTCCGTCGAAGAGGAAGTCAAGGGGATGATACAGAATGTTGTCAACGAGCTCGGTGGGTTGGATGTCGTGAGTCCCCCTGTGCTGTACTTCGATCGACCGTGTTTCAGATCACGCTCTCCGCTAGATGGTAGCCAACGCAGGGGTCGGTGCATTGGCACCCTTGATCGCTAGTAAGCTGTGAAAACCAGCTTCCCGTGGTTTGAATTGACACGGTGGTGTTTTGCAGCCGAATTAGACCAATGGGAGCGAGTGATGGCAGTCAATACACGTGGCGTGTTCTTGTGCTACAAATATGCAGCACAGCAGATGATCAAGCAAGGACGCGGAGGGCGAATTATTGGTGCCAGCTCCATCCTTGGCAAGTCAGGATACCTTGGGGCCTCTGCATATTCGGCCAGCAAGTTTGCTGTCAGAGGCCTTACACAAACTGCCGGTAAGGACCGCTTTCTTCATCACAATCTTAGATGAGATATCAGATCAGATCAGCACTGGAACTTGGCAAATATGATATTACGGTGAACTCCTACGCACCCGGTCTTATCAGGACGGAAATGAGTAAGTATCGACGAGTTATTTGATACTGCGTGTGACTAAACTCGGACAGCGGCCGGCATCTTCGAGGCTGATGAAAAGACCGCTAAGTCGGAAATACTCGACGCATGGAAAAGTGTGAGTTGCTTGATCTTCAGCTTGTCACATATTCTCATACAATCTGTAGCTCATAAGCAACAAACCCATCAAGCATGACGGTCGACCGGAGGACATCGCCAGCATCATCAGCTACCTCGCTTCGAAGGAGGCATACTTTATAACTGGCAAGTATCCCTTTATTCCGTTTCAGGTTTACTCACTTACCTTTGGGATTATACTAGGACAAAGTGTAAGTTCAGTCTTTTTGATCGCATTATTGAATTGGGTAACGAGGTGACATACTGAACGAACTCGACATAGATTACTGTCGACGGAGGACTTAACCTGTCTTGATCTGAGTGCCGGGAAATGAGTACGTTGTAAAGTATGTCTGAATGTGAATTTGTGTCAATCCCCTACCACCCATGAGCAGGAGAAGAGTAAGGCGTATGTGCACCCAATCAGGCAAATAGGGGAAACTGAAACTGCACGGAAACGATTTCAATGAGTTGGACCATCAGTAGAGTGACCTTTCGAGTTTCTGTTTGAGCCATGCCTGCGATGAAATGTAAAACAGTGGTAGTACTAGGCGATGTAAACAACAATG
The DNA here is from genome assembly GCA_038090035.1 of Xerocomus nothofagi. NCBI lineage: Eukaryota > Fungi > Basidiomycota > Agaricomycetes > Boletales > Boletaceae > Xerocomus > Xerocomus nothofagi. Next base: position 116,907 of record JBBPLY010000027.1, on the reverse strand, counting down.
ACAAACAATCGACTTGCCTCGGAGTCGTTTACACACATAGTCGTTCAGTTCACCTTCGTTCCTAATGTCCACAAATACGTTGGGGAAACGCAAGGCGAGGGACGAGGAGAGCCAGAAGGACAGCGGCCATAGCCATGGGTAAGTTTTTTACACCGGAAATAAAGCACGGCTCAATCAAGGTCGCATAGTTCCACTCTCTTCGTGTCCAACTTGCCATATGACGCGACGTCGACCGATCTTCAGACCGCTTTCTCCGATCTCGCACCCGTACGCTCCGCATTCGTAGTTCTCAAGCATGGATCAGGCGTCTCCAAGGGTGTCGGATACGTCTCCTTTTCCATCAAGGAAGATGCTCAGACAGCATTTGAATCGATTACAGCAGACGGCATGACTATCAACGGCAGAAATATAAGAGTGCAGTGGGCCGAGAGTAAAGTAATTCCGCGTCGCAGTCCTCACTCCCATTCCATTATTCACTTCTTCCAAAGCCGAACGTCAAGTCCAAGGACCGATCGAAAACGGAGAGTGTGAAGGAGAATCCTGTACGAAGTTGCGCAGTGCAGCAGGCTAATGACCCTCTTGCTATACGGACAATTGTCGTGTCTGGCTTGCCATCTTCAATTAACCAAAAGACGTTATGGAAGAAGCTCCGCAAGTTTGAGGGTGCAGAGAATGCGGAATGGCCGGTGAAAAGCGCTGGAGGCGAAGATCCGTCTACGGGTGATCTCTTATTTTCTCTTGTTCATTCCAGGACACTTACCGGTTGAGCCCAGCCCATATATTGTTTTCATCATCAAAGCTTGCGCAAGACGCCGTCAATAAGCTACACGCTCATGTTTTCAAAGGTAGCCTACTTTCCGTCACGCTCAAGAAGCGATTCGACAATCTCGCCAAAGCCACTATCAAAAGTATACATCACTTATTCGATTTATATACAATATTCATTGATTCATATTTCATCACACCCATAGAAGCTACCTCTGGGACTGCGCCGAGTCGAGCTAATCGTCTCATCGTTCGAAACCTTCCCTTCGACGTCACTGAACAGGATTTGCGAGCTATCTTTCTCCCATACGGCCCCATCCATTCGATTCATATCCCATTAGCGGGAGTCGATGATGTCAAGCCCGAGGACGATGCAAAAGCATGTGAATCGCTCCAAACAGCCCGTTCCAAGGGGTTTGCATTCATCTGGATGCTGAGCAAGAAAGATGCAGAATCCGCGTTGGAGAAGTGCAATGGGATGAAAGTAGTGGCTGGGATGGCGAGGGATCTCGTTTCGGACAAGCAAAAAAGAAAGAAGCAGCTTCGAGAGAACAAGAAACATCAAGACATCAAAACGGAAAATGGCGAAGAGGGGGAGACAGTAGAGGAGCCCGATGATACCGGGAGTGGGGGGAAGGAGCGGGTGATCGCGGTCGATTGGGCACTTAGCAAGGAGAGATGGGTGAAAGAGAAAGCAAACATTGGGGAAATGGCTCATAAAGTGGAGAATGACACGGAAATGGATGGTGCAGATGGTGACGCGAGCGAGGGTAGCGAAGCTGGCAGTGAACACGAACAACTGGGACTCCGTGAGGAAGGTTCTGGGGACGAAGATGAGGAGGACGAAGACGAAGGCGGTGAGGATAGTGAGTCTCCCGAGTGCGACAGTGATGATGAACCGCCTCAAAAACCGCAACTACCCCATACCGATACCGGGAACACGGTCTTCATTCGCAATGTTCCATTTGCTGCTACGGAGGATGAAATACGAATATTGTATGTTCCCCCTTTTTGTTCGATGCACTCCTTTTCCTTATTGTGTCAGATTCCGGGTTTTTGGCCCACTTCGATATGTCCGTCTTACAGTCGATCCCGAAACCGAGCGTCCCCTAGGAACCGGATTTGCGTGCTTCTGGAACAAAGAACACGCGGACAAAGCCATTCAGCAGGGCGAAATTTTACGTGCGGAGACCATGGGCACCCAGACGCAGGTGAGCATGCATCTACGATCCAGGGATACAGATCCATATATAAGGTTACAGCCTCTCAAAAACCCATTTTCCCTCCCATCCCTCCTGACCCCTGATCCATCAGCTGGCGTAGCGAAAAACTTGGTTTTGCATGGTCGGACGCTCGATGTTGTCCGTGCAGTCACGAGAGAACAAGCCACGAGACTCAAAGAAGATGGCGAAAAGAGTCGAGAAAAGGCCGACAAACGAAATCTGTACCTGTTGCGTGAAGGAGGTGCGTCATTCCCTCACCTTCCTCACTGCTTCTGGCTAAAGATATCCTAGTAATTCTACCCAACAGCCCCGCCGCCGAGACAATCCCTCAGGCCGAGCTTGAAAAGCGCACGAACTCTTTCAATACCCGCCGAACGATGCTCCGCAGTAATCCCTCACTTTATGTTTCCAAAACACGGCTCAGCATACGTCAAATACCACTGTATGTTACCGAGCGTGTTCTCAAGCGACTCGCGATCCACAGTGTCCGAGAGTTCAATACGGAAGTCAAAAAGGGTACTCGGGAAGGCCTCAGCTCCGATGAGCTTGCCGAGCCTGCTAAAGTTGACGACCATGGTAGCAAGCCCGCCATCAAAGCAGAGGATGACATCAAGTCGAAGAAGCACAAGGCAAAGGCAGCGCGACCTACCAGTGTCAGGCAAGCAAAGATCGTACGACAGTTAGACCGCGTCGATCCTGTCACCGGGAAAGGTCGCAGTCGCGGTTATGGTTTCATTGAAATGCACACACATGCCGACGCTCTACGCGTGCTGCGGTGGGCTAATAATAACACGGATGTCGGTGTGCTTTTCAATAAATGGTGGAAGGAGGAGCTTACAGACCTCGTCACGAGGGAGAAAGGGAAGGAGGGCCCGGATGAGACTAGGATAAAGCGGATGAAGGACGAGATAGACACCTCGTCAAGGCTCGCAAGGGGAACCCTTATTGTGGAGTTTTCCATCGAGAATATACAAGTCGTGCAACGCCGAACAGCGCAAAAGGAGAAACCGGTGAGATATTTCCTTTCGGTGGTGGTGCTATTTATCATATTCTATAGTTTCAGTCACATAGAGCTCAAAAGTCTGCTCCAGGCAGTGCGGAGGAACCCCCGTCTAAAAAGCGCCGCGTATCATCCGAACAAACTAAGCTTGTTAAGACTGTCCAGGTCAAAGAAGAGTCGCTGAAACCCGGGAAGATCATTGGGTCCGTGATTGGCCGGAAAAGATGGGCACGCAAGGCTGGTAAGAGCTCCCGGTAGTCGACTCCACGGGTTTGTCTTGTGCGTTGGTTCACTCACCTTGCAATGTGTGTCACGCTGGGAAGGCGCGAACGATATCCGATATGCAGCTGATCGGAGTCGCTACAGAAATTAACTCGCACATGCCTATGTTTTCACGTGGTCCCCCATGCCCGGTTCAGATTTCCCTAGTGATTCAAGACCCATTCCGTTTCCAGTATACCTTCGCACTGTATTGACATTTTGGCTTTACTTTTGAAGCTAGGATACATAAAGCTCACTTTACCTCTGGTTTCACCGTATCTACCTGCTGAGATGCCAGAGTGCCACTATTCACAGGTGCGTCTCGTTGTCTACAAGCCATTGTCCCGGCCAGGGCTGGAGACGAAGGAAATGGGCGACGTCCCCGCTGGCTCTACTCTACGACTGGCAACTCCCGCTCGGACATCTGGCACCGCTGCTGCCTCTCCTCTCGCTCGCTGCTGGTGCTGAGCAGCCCTCCGGGCCTCTCTGCTCCACCGTACGTTTCTGTATATGGCCGGGTTGATTTGGTTGCGAATTCAACGTTGGACGGGAACATCATCCATCTTTGGAGTTGCTTGCTCCAGGCTGGACTCACTTAATGAAGGTTCTTCAAACACTAGCTGGGGAGCGTAATGAGATTGCACGTGAAGATTTACGGCTTATGCTTCAAACTCAGTTTATAGGAGACGGGTCTGAATTTGTTGTGATTGATGAAACTAGCAAAGACATGCGCACGCACGCATGCACGGCGGTATGGGGGTGCAGCACATGGTCAATGAGCTCACATTAGTTCATGGTGACCGATATTCACTATGTGCTACCCTGACTGAGGGATAACTTGCGGCTCGTGCAACTCCTGGCTTGTATGATGCAGAGAAATTTATAGTTTTATGGCAGAAGAAGTGAATGATCCCATTGTCGCTTCCAACCATGATATAATTGACCGGCTGAATCATAGCCCCCTCAGGCTCATATAAATCCATTTCCGCAACCACACTCAGTTATTGTTCTCGACAATTGCCGCATTCATCACAACCCTGAGCTATCTGCAGGTTTACTAGATATTGAAAGTCTCAACTTGAAGAATTGAGAATCACCGGTAGCTAGTCAAAGCATACATATATGTTCGACGCCATGGTGATCGATTACACCAGTTGGCTGGCCCAATCGAGTCGCTCGTTGGAGCTGCCAGCTGCATCACACCAGAGAAGACGGAGAACTGGTTTAGACACGGGATACATTGTTCAAAGCAGTGCTAGTAGGTACAAAGGTACTGCCAGTGATACACTTCTGCGATGACATGCAACAAGAAAGACGACAATCGAAGGAATACACAACATACAGTACGATGAGTTCTAAAAACAATTATGTGTGGCGTGATTTGACAGCTGCACAAAATGTGCGATGAGCAGAGAGGAAAGACTGCCAACCTAAAGTCGTGAATGATGCAAATTCACGCCAATCCCTTTCATCGAGTCGCTCAACATTACGATCTCCCGGTCGGTACTCGAGCTTTGAAAGCTTGGCTTCATCACGCTTGCTAATCCCGTGTTCTGCACAATATTCAGTGAGCGACACGTTGTGAGCAGTGGTAATGTCCAGCGAGGGAGGCAGCAGTCCAGGAAAACAATTGCTACCAAACCCACTGGCAGACGCAGGTGGTGGCGCATATAGGTATGTGTATCCTGGCGGGGGCATGTACATGTAATATGGAGGGTAATGTGGGTAATGAGGTGGCGGTTGCGGATAGCCAGGGAACCAATTTCCTTTCGCACTTGGAGGAGCAGCTGGAGCTTGCACATTTGCAGTTGCGGGTACCTTCATCCTCTTGTCCTCAGTAAAGTGACCAGATGTCGGCGGGACTGATTTGTTAGCTGTGCCCGATGCCTGATAAAATGAGTCGTGAGTTGAACTCGCAAAATGATGGAAACAAGCATTGCAGTGAGCTCGAAGTAGCTCCCCGTCGTCTTGTTTTTCCGAACTCGTTTACCTTCGAAAATTGGAATGTTCCCCACCGGATATTCCTTCTCTAATTCCGCCATGGCAGCACTCCGCTTGTCAGCCATCTTCGCCTACGTATATATCGTTTCAAATTTGTAAGGTATAAACTTGTTGAGATGAACTTACGATAAGTACGCCATCTCATAGTGAGGCAACTGGTTTCTGAATCAAAATCGAATGGCTGCTCAACATGGTCAGATCGCCCGGTGTCCCAATTCTGTAATATCAAAATCAACAATCACTTGAATTTACGGTCAACGACTTACTGCTTCATCCTTTGAAGGCCTGGGTAGGCGAAGCCAGACACAACCACGTTGTCAGTGGCTCGGGTCTTTTTGACCGCTTCAACAAGTGCATCGAAACCTGCATGGTCAGCAATATTCTTTTGCGGCGCTCCTTTGGCTCCTTATCAAACTTCCACTCGAACTCGGAGGCAGGTAAGAGTGCCTCGTGGTAGGGGAGGGTACTTGCAACCTTGCGCCGAAACTCGGAGAAGGACCGTGAAGTATCGAACTTGAATGGACCTTCGGTAACAGTCGTCGTCGTGGTCATCGTTTTTGCAGCCTTTCCCGGTCGTTTCGGCTCAGTTATTGTCTCCAGAGACCAATCCCGTAGGTAGACTGTGAATGTGCGAGTATCCACAACATTCTCAGCCTTCTTCGATTGATCGTTGTATTTGAAAGGGGCATCGCGCCGGTGAGCCCTTTTGGTTGGTGGCAGAATGGACTGATCGCTATCCTCAGGCACGTCAGGGTCACCTATACGCTGCCTCCGCTTGCGGTCCTTGAATTCAATGAATTTGAGATATGGGGCCGCGGCAGAAGCTGCTACAATGGATTGGATCTAGTCGTAGTAATGGAACGATAAGTGTTTACATTACCTTGATCATCCGCGATGTGGTGCTTGCCACTGGTGGTGTTATCGCCCTCAAAAAGGTCGATATCCGAGTCGGAGGTGCCAGCGTCACCTACTTTTGGGTCGAGATCGGGCTTCTGGGGATTCATAGGTGAATATATATTAATAGAAGGGTTGCGCACCTGTCTATTGATGAGTCCATTGGCGACGTCCGGAGCCTGTGATGGCTGCTTGATTGAACAATTTCAAGTTGTTAGTGCCCGACTCGGCGACTCCACTGTAACAGGCAAGTACTCGCGCACTTCTCTCTACCAGAACTTGGAAGGCGAAGCTTGGTCTTGAGCTTGAGCGGCGGATGTGTGCCAGTGGTAGAAGTATCACTCTTCTCCAATGAAAGTTGGCCGTTGCTTGTCATATTGCAAAATCGGCGCTCGTTGATCGTCGTGGAGGGAGGCTGCAACACACACGTATTTCCTTTTTGAGTTTACCCCGCGAGCAAACAAAAGAAAGTTACGACTGTCATTACCTTTCCAACCTGCTGTAAATTGAGGCACGCAATCATTAATGTAATGGCGTAGAGTGAATATACCCAACATGAATACTTGCTATGACATTATCGCCAACGGTATGCGTGCATTCTAGAATCATGCAAGTACTCTGAATCCCCACACATGGTACCCCGAGGCTGATGAGACCGTGCCATTGTGCTAGGATCTCCGGAAATAGTGTGGGGTGACTCGGATGCAACACAAACTCGTGTACCAAGCTGACAGCGGGATCAGCATTTGGTTGATCGTGGTAATACGATATCTCTGTGAGTTTAAGCACGTCGCACCATACTCACATCCTGCCTCAAGCTTCGCCTGCCTTTTGCAATGTCTCCAGGTGAATGACTTCCACTCTGTGCTCACCACTACGTTCCGAGTCTGAAGTATATCCACCGTGGGGAGAGAACGCGATATTTGATATTGGTGCCTTGTTCACGTCAACCTGCAATGCGTCTCTCTCCGCAACACGCAGGATCAATATCTGTGGCGAGACACACTGCATACGCGTCAGTACCGTATGTAAACCCACGAAACCGCGCACCATCATTGAAACGTAAACACAGAAAAACGCGATCTCCGTTCCACTCCTCAATCCATACGATGCCAGAAATGCGATGCCAGAAAGCGTAAATGGAAGCACCGGCTCAACGATGAGGGCGACGACGATGGTGTATAGTGATGTATGATTACCCCCGAGGTATACGTTCGCTGTCTGCTCGCAGCTGCAGCGCAATCGATAGTAGATTATGCATGTCAAAGTCACGTTCAGGAAGACCGAGATTGAGTAATACGCCAGCCCGAGTTCAGTAGCGATGCCACTGAACAAGGTGATATCGGGTGCACTGCAGGTCAGATCGACCAGGACCGCCAGTACTAATACGACACGGAGTGAGACAAGTACCGTGAAAAGCGAAGGAGATGTGCTCACCAAGGTTAGCTAACCACAAAATGGAGGGTACGATGATGACACGATGACCGCGGAACAGGACTCGACAACGGTAAATCTGGAACGAAGTAAGGTTCATATAGCTTGTAGAAATCTATCCGCCTAGCTTACGATAAGAGCATATGCCATCTGCTGTAGAATGATGACCGCTAATCTTGCAAAGTCCATGTATAAAACAGGCGATTTCGCCTTGAAGTACGCAGCAGGCCCGCCCGGATAGTTTTGATTCAGCAGCCACATTTGTTGACCAAAGATTGCCTGGGAAACTACCCAGAATGTGATCAAAGCGAGCATCAGGGTGCTAAAGACCGCATAGAATATGTCAATTTTCCGACGCTTCGTTCTGTGAAACAACAAGATATGCATGGTCTCAAAATAGAGGACCAGCTCGATGCCTGTTAGACGTGTGAGACTGCACATTAGGGGTATCGCAAGACTCAGGCTCACCATATAAGATGTTTTGCAAATTTATCCCAATGTAAAACGCGTTCCCGAACAACGAGGCATCAGAGCCAACCAACCTGCATGACATGATCCAGAGGAAATTTGAGTGGCGAGCAGCCGTACTATGAACTACTTCCTTGCATAGTGATTTTATATCATACTGCAGAATTCAAATTGATTGTTGCACCCGGGCCCGAGAGCGTGGCGAAATAATGCACCCGAGGGGGCAAAGCGCTTTGTCCTCGGATGCATTATATCGCCACGCTCTCGCATCTCGTTCTCGGTGACCGTAACAAGACGTGCTGCAATCTCATTCGATCGCTAAGTTGATCGTTATCACTTGTTGAAATTTTCTGAACTTGAACGTTTGAACTTTGAACCTTGTGCCAAAGGATAACACACGGCTTGAACGCACAAACCTCGGCGAGACGGACTGATAGACCTTGCGACGCCAGACGACTGGAAAAAAATCTCTTTCCTCATCAGTCTCGTTCCCGCTGTTCTAGGGCACGAGGCGCTTACCCAGTCAGGCCGGCCGCCGCCGATCAGCAACTCGCACCACTGGCAATGGTTTTCGGTGGTAAGCGATGGTATTAGGTGGTAGCCGGAGGTAGCCGATGACGCAATGACGCCCAATCCACAGATCGGCGGCACTGCGTCTACTACCGAGTTTCATCTCCCTGAGAGGGCACTCAAAATTTCAGACACCGGGGGCACGAGTCACAAGAATACAGAACCGAGATTGTGTAGAACAGGTTTGCGATCTCCCATCAGACTTGATGGAAACGAACGCCTTCGACGGCCTGAACCGGGCTGCTTGCTCAGCTTGACGACCCTGGTCGCTTGGTTGTACTCATGATCACATCGCTTGATCAAGTCAACGTACAACCACTCTAGTACTATTATATCAACAGCTCTCCAGGCAGTCCTGGCCCACACATTAGAGAAGGGACATCCACTGATATCACAGGCCGCATGACAAAGGCAGGCAGCGCGTCCATGACGACCCGTACAATGTGAAGGCAGGCACCGCGCCCCTATCCGCGGTACATTTGAAAAAGAAAAAAAGGGGGGGACGAAAAGAGTCGGAAAGGGTAACAAGTTGGACCGGACCACCGGACCGACTGAAACATTGCATTCGGACAAAAACCTTCTTAGCCCTGGTCCGGTTGGGCCCAGGAATTGGTATGGGATCAAGTGGTGGTCTGGTCCAGGCGTTATTGATTGATTCAAGCTCGGATCTGCGGTGAAACACTCACACGTTTTTAACATTCATTCATTCATTCATTCAAAGTCTCGACTTTTCAACAAGTTGCAACAATCTCAAACGGGAATAATTTGAGACTTTCCCGGGCATGTCTTCTAGAAACAGGCCCTTAGTAAACCGGCTATGCACAGCGTTTCTCACCTTACTGTTCGTCCGTTTCAGCAATATGCTCCGGATACCGAAGAGGTCGAGTTCCATGGTGCGGCCGAAGCTGCCTGGACAACATGCTCGAAATCATTTTTGTCTCTCAGAGCCGAAGATGTGACACGCCACATGAATTTGGACCCACCGAACGTGGCCCTGGCCTTGTCGCGGTCATCGATGCCCTCGCAAACGAACTGAGCATTGCCCCGAACGAGTCTGCAACTCTTCGAAAGTGGATGAACGACTACAAGTTGCAGATTATCACTGTATGGCCGCAAGCATAACAGTGAGCATGTCATCATTGAACCTCGTTGCCTCATTGTCGTGATCTACTCAGGCTGAAACCAGAATCTGAGTAGGACGTCCTACCGTGTTATGTTATTCGAGTCTCTGTCCTCCAGGTTCACATCTTCCAGAGTGAGAACCATGACTCATTGAGACTGTCTTTCGTGTAGATCCGCCAAGATCGACGTGAGCTCAAGTAGGTGATCGGTTGATCCACAGGGTCGGTCATCTTCCTCCAGCTCTGCAAATGCGATCGAGCGCGCGCGGTGGTGGCAGAAGATACATATCTCACCAAGTCACTGGCACTATGAGTCACCGACGTTAGCGTAGAAGACATATCTATTGATGGACTCATCAGATCATGGTACGATACGGACGACGATCTTGGGCTGAAAGATTTATAGCGCACACGATCAACGTAGCCACGACGGCAACCAAAGGATGTGGGGGGGTCGACTTTGGTTATTCCACACCAAGTCAGCCACAGACAGGGACAGTAAATCTAGGCAGGCGTACTAGTAACGCAGTGGAGACTTGAATCCATCATTCCGAGTTATTTCATCCTGGGAACAGTCTAGTACTAACCGACCCCAGTCTCCCATGGAAAAGCAAAACCGTGAGATCACCTTGTAACTTGATTTGATACCATGGTCACGACGAAACAGAGAGTGTGGTTCATAACAGGTGCCCAAGTTCCCGATCACACTCAACGTTGCAAATCTAATATTACCGTCACTCTATTCAAGGGACCTCCTCGGGGTTCGGTCTACGTCTCGTTACAGCCGTCTTGTCTCGGGGGGATCGTGTGATTGCAACAGCGCGCTCCATCGAGGGGATGCAGGATTTGCCAAGTTCGCCCAATCTTTACTTGTTACTGCTTGATATTACATCGCCTCCCGAAACCATCAAAGCGGTGGTCGACGAGGCGGCCGGAAAATGGGGAGGTATAGACGTCCTCGTGAACAATGCGGGCGTTGGAATTATAGGCCTTGTCGAAGAATGCGGGTGAGTGAGAGCTCGTTGCGTTTGTTGGCTCGTTGTGGACTCGATGCGTGCACCAGTATTCAAATGATGATCGCACAGTATGAAGTGGGGGTCTTTGGACCGCTAAAGGTCACGAATGCGGTCTTGCCATACATGCGCAAACGTAAGCCTAAAGCGACTCTGATTCCGGAATACATCTGAGGTCTTCTCTTCTGGAGGCAGAAAGAAGCGGAACCGTCGTCATTGTGGGAAGCCGTCGTGCTTGGAAACCAGAGATAAGGGTACGTGCTTCTTCTTGATGCTGATCGTCGTTCGCGCTCAGTTGTGCTGACAGGGTATGGGTCAGTGTGCTTTCGTGCGTGTAAAGCCTCGGACTATCATTCATTGTCGTTCCAGGGTTCTATGGGTCTTCCAAGGCAGCCGTACAAAGTAAGGGACCGCTTAGTTTTCTTTCGCGCACACTGATACCATTCGCTCGTCAGCGATGGGTGAAACACTCGCGGTCGAGTTGGCGCCGCTGAACATTCGGGTGCTGATCGTCGAACCGGGGGCGTTCAGGACCGAAGGTATCTATAGGAATCCGTTCGATGTCTCTAATCCGATTCCCGACTACGATGAGCAAAGGGCGGATTCGCTGGTCACGTATAATGCAATAGATGGCAAGCAGCCGGGCGATCCGGTCAAGGCGATGAATGCCGTCGTCGATGTCGTGCGTGGAGAGGGCGTCGCTGCAGGGCGAGAGTGGCCGTTGTATCTCGTGCTTGGAAAGGACGCCGAGGGAGACGTTCGTGCCAAATGTGCGCGAATGACGAGACACTTGGACGAGTGGAGGGACGTCGTTCGTGGAGTCGATCTGTAGTCCAATGATATGATCACGTGATGTTATGAGGCGGTTGCGACAAAGGGACCGACTAGAAAGAGCAAAAAGACCATCCGACATGCAAGGTAAGTTTTTCTCCCTTTCCTTCACCGTTCGATTTGCGATTCGTCCTCAGCGTCCTCCTCCTCTCCGCCCTCGCCTCACCCCTTCCACATCCCAACCGACTGCGAACCGTCCCACCCTCAAAAGTGCACCCGATGTCCATATACCGGTCCTACCCACTCATTCCCCCAACGGCGCACGGGCGGAGGTCATCTCAAGGTCTGCACAGCCTGTATGGAGAAGCAGAACGCACGTAAAGTCGCCTCCGAGATGGCCGCCGAAACATCTGGTCGCGGTCAGATCGCTACCGCCGCCATGTCCTTTGACGACTTCCTCAACCTCGTCACCCTCAATAAGACTCGCCCTTTCGATTTCGATACCATGGTCAGCGTCCCTCCCGGCTTCTTTGTCGCCGGTGAACACTTGTACAATCGTTCGAATCGAATAAGAGATTTTCTGGCAGAGGCATCGGATTATCACTGGAAGTATGCCTCGCTTTCCTCTTCCCTTTTTCTTTCTCAGACGCTCACGTACCCCCCATAGCCAAAAGAAGACGAAGCGTGGTGGAAAATCCACCGTCGTCACCTACTTTTGTGCCCAACTCGAAGGCGAACAATCCAAATCCCGCACTCAGGACTCGGACCGCAAATCACGGAGTCGCATCACACGTTATCACTGCGGTGGTTGGCTCCGTATCACGGTCATGGACGACAACGAACACCTCTTACGGATACGCATGACACACGCCGAAGCCCACCCGAGCTTCCCGGCCTCCTTTCGAAGACCACCGCATACGTCCGAGTTCAAACTCGAGGCGACACCGAAACCAGTGTTGGTTCCGGTGTCGGTTCCCGTACCACAGCCACCTCCACCGCCGTCGGTCTTTGCGAATATGCAACATCCGCAACACTTGATGGTCGAACCGGGACCACCTGGCGGTCATTCGATACCTGCACTCCCTGGGCCTCCACCCGTACAATCCGCTATTCCAATACCGCCGCACCCGCACCCCAACGCGCAGGAGGAAGTGGAACATCCGACGGTAGAGAACGTGCTCGCAGCCGAAGACGTACCTCAGGCAAGACACAGCCCTGTAAGTACCGCCATACCCCCGCACCACGATCATCGCTCACGTCTACACCAGCCACCCGTCGTGTATTTCGCCCCGGAACAACTCGATGGTCTGAAACGAAAATTCGATGACATGATGGCCGCTGCGAGCGGTCCTGTCCCCCCAGACCTTGCACACGCGCTTGGTTCCGTGTTTGATCATATCGAGCGGGCGTCCACCGATATAGATATGGGCAGGTTCTCCAAGCGACAGAGAATCTAGCTCGTGTACGCATGTCGGGTCTCTGCCGCATAGCCGTCCTCGGGTGGGACACGTGTGTTTTTGCTAGCGCACCTCGTGTGTGTATTCGAGCGATGTCACTCTGTTAGTTTTAGCTGTCTGACAGTCGAGTAGTAATGTGCTTTCTGCATCGGATGGTATTACACTTAGTGGTCTTTATGGCGTAATCAACATAAAGTGATGGACATGACAAGCCGATACACTGTACAGCCCTGTTCGTCAAAAGTCGAGTGTTTCTGTGGGTAGCTGACGCACCATGATAGTCCAGACGACGGCCAGGGATAGAAAAACTGCTCAGTTCGAGAGCTCGGATATACTCGTGAACGCTTGGAACAATGCCGGAACGACAAACGGCGCTCTACACTCCCTCTCCACATCGCTCAACGCTCGCTCCGCACGCAGCCTCTTCGCCTTCTCCGCCCTCAACTCGGTTTCCAATCGCAACAGCTCTATCAACGTCACGTTGAAAAAGAGAACAAAAACGCGGCTGAAAAGCAGCAAACGCACCGTCTCGTGAGATATTCCCGTTCCGGTCCGCACCACCACTGCCACTATCGGGTCGCGCGCCGAGTCTCTCGAGGTCGTCCAGGATGGCTTGTTCGCGGGCTTTCATCGCAGTGAGCTGTTGACGCGTGTCCCACAACTCGCGCGTCAGCCGAGTCACATCACGGTCTGGCTGATGCAATCCGTGGGGTTCGCCGTTGCCTGACGAAGAGGAGCTCGGATGGGGCGAGACGGAGGTAGATTTTGTGGGACGATTCAGAGTGGGCGGTCGAAGGCCCGAATTCGAGGGAGAGGGTTCAGAGATGGGCGTGGGAATGGGAAGGGACCTATGTGGGGTCATCTCCCCAGGTTCTCGAGGCGGCAAAGAGGGTGCTGTCTGGGGTTCAGGGGACGCTGGCAGGGTGGGCGCATGTACGTGGGTCGAGAGCGAGGCGTCGTCTCGCATGAGTTGGGCAGGTGGTTTCGCTGCATCCCCAGCACCGGGAGCGGATGACCCGCGTTGTCGGTTTGCTCTGGGGGAGGTGGGTGGGTTGATGGGTTGGAATGGAGTGTTGGGAGATTGGAGTGGTATCGTCGTCTGTGCTTCTGGTATGTCCAGTTTTTGACGTATCAGGCCAGACGGGCCATCTTCGACACTCGCCCGTCTCTTTAAATGGGGAGGTGGTTGTCTGTCTGACCTGGGCTATCGCACGATCAAATGAGAAAATATCGACGAGTGGCAGACGTACGGCGCTGGGTGGAAGTTTTGGGAATGATTGCGGTTTCGGGGGTAAAGGGGCGGCAGAGGCAGACTCTGGTGCTATCTCCGGTGGATCCCCCAACCTCTCCGCGAGCGACCCTGGTGGAACATCCTGCGAAGCTTGTGCTGCACCAGCGGTAGAACGGAGCAAAACGCCGCTGAGAACGCACGTCCTCGGGTCAGTAAAGCCAAGACGGCAATCAGAAAGACGATCGACTTGCTCTTGCTTCGCCGTGATGGATTCTCTGGTGATATAAAGTCATGATTTAGGAGTGGGAATGCTTCTCAGTGAGATCCGGGGGACGAGGAAGAGGCTTACATGGAAAGAAAGTCTCGGAGCTTGCGTGCTTCTGGATCGTCGCTACATAGTTTCAACCAGCGGGTGTGCAGGGAATCCTACGTCCACGTAAAGGCACATAGTGAAGCACGAACACCGTCCACGCACGACTAATCCCTCTAGCTTTGGACTCGTTCCCGCGGTGGGCCAGTGGAGGACAAAGGATCCCTTGACGCGCTGGACGTTCTTCTGTGACGGTGAGTGCACACGGAGATGGGCGAGGTCCTTTTTCAGGATGGCGAATTCGGAGGAGGGCGTTGCGGGGGAGGCGACCTGATTGTATTTCCTTCCACGATACCTTATGATCACCTCGAGACCTTGGACCATGGCGTCGTTCAACGATCCAACATGTACGTAATACCATCCTTGCCAATATACATTTCATGGGTCGGAAAACACGTCTAGTAATTTACGCTCTTCAGATAATCCGCCAGGTTCTCGACGATGGGAGTGGCTTCTGGTGCTTGGACCGGTGCGACGTACTCGGTAACCAAAACGGCCTGTTTCGTCTTGACCAAGACACACCCATCACCCTAGGACGAGATAATCAAGGCGTCAGCCAAGGCTGGCGGTGATATCGATCTCAGTGGCACTTGCCCCCTTCTTGCCATAGATGCGGTCCGGATCACACCGGAGAGTGAGGAACTTTTGTCCAGCTAGACGGATTCCGTTCGCTTGTGTCGTCTCCAGGTTCTTGAACGCAGCGACGACCGCCTTTTGTTCTTCAGGCGAGAGCTGGGACGAGGCATCAGACCAGGCTGGCGTGCGAGGGACAAGAGCGTACGTTGTATCCAGCCGATGCCGCCCAAACGCCACCCTTTTGACCTAGAATGGCGGCCTTTTGGACCTTGAGGCTTCCAAGGAGATTCGTGTCGACGTAAACTGGGATGAAAGATCAGACAACGGGCACAGTATGAATCTGGGGTGATGGTGCACCTTGCCAGGACATGAGTGTAGATCGCTGAAGGCGAGAGGAAGAGGGGGAGATCGGGCTAAAGGAGGTCGGAGATGGCCTTGATTATCGACTGGGTGTATGTAAGCCGGTGCTGTGCTCTCTCTCTCTCTCTACATAAATCATCAACACGGTGCTAGATTCGTATGATACTCCAAGCACACACGGCTCAGATCCTCTGCAGATCGCGAGACGGCAAAGAAAACATACATTGATTAAAAGTACGACACGATTCGAGTCCCGTTATACAGCAAAGCATACTAGCCTTACAAGAAACAGCCATACAAGCGAGGGGTGATTCAAACATACCGAGTCCATACATCGGGAACAGCCAAGATGAGGGGATTACATGAAAATACATGAGAATGCATGTCTTTCGTCGCTCACAGGGCTTGTCTATGACAAGACGTGTGAAACGCTTAATCCAAGCGGGGGATGCCATCGTCGTAGTCACATATGCATCAAGTCTGCACGGGAAAGACGTCAGCCACTTGACAGAGAATTCATCATCGGACTTGCATAAGACGTCACGTTGACCCAAGAGACTCGGTAATTGACTTGTTTAATCAACAGCTTGATCTGACAGACCCGACATATATTCGTCCGCGCCACGATCTCCCATCCACGTCGATTGACTGTAAAACAATGGAGCGACTGCACCCGGTTGCAGCCCTGGCATGGCATGGCCAGACCACGCGGCTCGCGAAGAACGTCGAGGGGAAGAACAGCAGAGGACCCAAAGATATGGTCCTCCGCGATGCGGCCCTGGTAATAAAGCGAGTACGCGTAACGCATGCTTTGGTCTATCAGTGTATCTTCATTGTGGGATGTGATCCAGGATTGAGCTTTAAAGTGCTCGTAGAGTGCGCTGATCATCTCAATGTCGTGTGCTGCGTATTGGAGGAGTTGGGGCATGAGTGGGCGTCCCAACCACATGGTCGAACCGTTTGTCTTGTGCATTGCGACTACCTGTGCTATTAAAAAAAACGGGTCAGCCAGGAGACAGGATAATCGATGGAATACGCTCACGGTCTTTGCCTGTCGTCAACAGCTGTGCCTCGCGAAGACACGCGTCCATACCCTGCAAAATGTGCACATCCGAGAACAGTTCCGGGTTCTGTTTGACGAGGGGCAACGGTAGCCGACGACCACCGGCAGCGAGACGCGAGATGCGCCTCCAGTCTTTTTCGCCCCGCAATGACGCGCGCGACTCGATCTCGGCGAGTTGGAGATCCAGTACGCCTTGAAGCGTGACCCCGTACACGGCAGAAATTTCGAGAAAGTCGTTTCGACAGTCCCACGTGATCTTTTTCATAGAGGGGTCTGCGAGGAGGTCGAGGACGGGGCGGAGGCGGGCGAGGGCATTGCGTGATTTGAGGGCGAGGACGTCGAAGACGAAGATGTGCTCTGCGTTGGCGGTGCCGATGCACACGAGGGAGAGGATGCCGTCCGTCGCGCCAAGGTTCTTGCCCTCGCAGTCGACGATGAGGAAGGTGGAGCTGGCGAGAACGCGCGTGGCATGCGTGAGGGTGAATTCGTCGGCACAGTAGGTGTATCTCGTCATGGTTTCATTTGGGTGGTGTCTTGCACGAGGCCGCAGCAATTTCTTACGTTCGTTTGCCACGCAATTCTCAATAATTCAACTCCCATACATCCGCAGTAACTCATCCCATACGACCATTTATAAAAAATCCATTACTTGGTGAGCGACCGTATAATTTTAGCGGAAATATGCAGGAAGAAGATGGAGCCAATGAAAGCGAGCGAAAGGATAAGCACGACATAAGGGTCTCTGAAAAAGGTCGTCAGCATGCGACCGTCGTCTCAGAAGACAACACGTACACTCGGAGTCCCGGTGAATCGTCCGTGTAAAGCTTGAGCATCGTCCCAGACGAACCACCTGCACCCGCTGCGCGAGTCGAGTTGGGTTTTGACGCCTGTGAACCGGCCGCACGTCGACTAGCGGCACTCAGTACGTTCGCCAGTGACAAACATCCCGTCCTCCACATACCGAATCTGAGCACCAGGGGGTCTGGCGACCGCATTTGCCTTGCCATTCGACGGGCTGTTGGCACGGGAGGAGGCGTCTGAATCAGACTAACGAGTCCGTCAGCGAGGAGGAGAACGACGAACGGACGGGACACGTACCATCGTTTTCAAGTTCAAGTTCAAGCGCAGTGCAACTGTCGTCGTGGAAGGACCGTGGGAAGTCTCATGAACAGCATCCGATTAGGTCATCGGAATTTCCTTTTTGGGTTCACTAATACTGCGCAGCGCCGCCGGGTCAGCCTTTTGCGAGCTCCCTCATCTCATCCATGTCTCTGGTGCGCATCCGTCTCGTCCTTGTGTAAGCTCTCACAATGTCGCTCTCAGTTGACTGCACTCGTTGCACGAGGCTCCGTCGTGCTTGCCGAATACCAAGAGCCAGGCGGACGAGACTTTACACAAGGCATGTCTCTCATTTCCACTCTTTCGTGCATCATATTCACCCATCTCAGCGACGCAAACCATCTTATCAAAGATACCTCCAAATGACAGCAAACTCACCTATGTCTGGGACCAATACCTATTTCACTACATCTCCGAAGGCGGCTTCGTCTACCTCGTCATGGCAGACGACGCGGCCGGACGGTAAGTACGCCCTCTCCCACCTCCAAACAAACGCACAAAGATAGACGGATCTGATCGTCGCGGAGTACAGCAAAATGCCGTTCGCGTTTCTAGTCGATCTGCAACGCAAGGTATGTCGTACCTGTCTTGTTTTGATCCGTCCCTCACTTTTCCTACGCCCTAATTCGTTACTGACACGCACGACGCCACGCCACGCAGTTCACCGAACTCCCTTCTTCGTCTTCGGCCGTGTTATCATCCACGCCAGCATACAGTCTCCAGGGCTCGTTCTCGCCCACGATCGCCTCCCTCATGCACACCTACAACACCTCTCCGCCCGTCGACCAAGTCGCCCGCGCCCAAGCAGAACTCAACCATGCCAAAGACGTCATGGTCAAAAACGTCGAACAAATTCTCAGCCGCGGCGAACGTATCGAACTCCTCGTCGACAAGACCGACAACATGGCCGTCCAAACAACCGCCTTCCGACGTGGCGCCCGAACGGTACGACGACAGATGTGGTGGAAGAAAAGCAAGACTATGGCGCTGTTGGTGTTGGTGGTTCTGTTACTGTTGTATATCTTGGTAGCTCAGTTTTGCGGAGCGGCGCTTCGGTGTGGGGCGTGAGCTACGATGGATTGGTGATGTCGTTTCTTATCGTATCATTTCGATCTTCAGTTGTCTATGCTGATTAGTATCCATTCGGCCCCCTATGTGAACCAGCTTATGCATAATGACGCAAGTAGTACGTTTTGTTGACACACTGGACTCCCCACCTCTTGGTTTCAATCTCAACCTCCCTACAACTAGACATCACACTCGAGTGTCATACACCTTCTTTCGAATTGAGCGCAACAACTTCGACGGATTTCGATATCATTCGGGACAAGTCATAATATATAAGGCAAGGATCGTACATGCTAACTACAAACGTACATACGCACACGACGTCGCTCGACGGACGACCTACGACAACACAACACACCACCGTACGCCCCGAGGGTACAAGGTATCGCGATTACGTTACATACTTTACTCGACCTCGCCCCAACCGAGTCGCGTTCGGTCAAGCCAAAGCCCGGATAAACATGATGAGAAAGCCAATGATGAAGACAAAGGTTTTCCACTACATTCTAGGATCGTCCGAATGTCTGAAAATGATGTGCTCAAGAGGGGATCTTCGCCAAACCGATGAAAACAGAAAGAAAGAAAGCAGTCGACGACCACGACTCGGATCCATCATCATGACGGGGCGATTACACGAACGTGTCGGCGGGGACGTGGTACTTGGTCTTGCTGCTGCCAATGGAGTTATGGCGGGAGAGATGGTAGCCATCTACCGTGACGTTCGTGGCATCCTTGAGCGAGTTGGAAAACGAGGTCGTTTCGCGCAGACGACGACGTTCTTTCTCTAGTCTCTCTAGTCTCTCCTTTTCCAATTGCATGGCAACGTCACTGGCACGGACTAGCGGCTTCCGGTCAGACACACCATGAACATCGTCCGAGTAATGCGCATTGGATGTCGATGAGGAGCGGGGGAGTTGTGCGGTAGAAGATGGACGAGAGGGGGTCGCAAGACGCGTGGCAGGTCGTGGGAGCGTAGCCTCCGGGAAGTCCGCGCGGTGTTGCATGTGTCCGTGAAGCGTCGAGGGAGGCCTGGGGCTATCGAGGAGGTCGTGGAGTTTTGAAACGAGTGGGTCCTTGGTCCCCATCTCGGCAGAATCCCGTCGTTTGAGATCCGTCATCTCGCGCGCGTAGGCATCCTTGCTGGGACGAGGACCTTGTGGTATCGCCATGCGATCCGAAGAATGGCGACGAGTGGGCGATGAAGGTCGGCTGTTCATGACGACGTCGTCTCGTGGCTTGGAACTAGAGATATATGATGACCATGGATCAGCGGTAATCGACATGGCCATGACACTCGACTGGCGAGACGGCGGGGTCCGAGAGGGTATAGGTATCGGATCTACCTTGTTCGTTTGCGGTTGAAGGTGTGCAGGGAATGGGTACGCCAATGCGGTGGCGATGCCGGAATCTTCGAGTTCAGACTCAAGCTCGGGCTCCTCTTGGATAGGTGACTTGATCCGCTTTGCCTTCGCTATCTCATCCTGATCAAAGTCGTCGGCAAGAGCCATCAAGGAAGGCGCGGCCGAAGCCAGCGGAGCAGTAACCTCTGCAAGAGGTGAGAGATGAAAGTCATGCTCGTCATCGATGACTTTGCCTTTGATCGTCTCCGCCTGAGACAAAGACGAGTCATCGTTGTCCGGGTAGGAACGTTTGGACTCATCCCTGTAAAAGTACTGAAGGCCTATCGCTCGAGGTGGGACGGCGGTCCCACCCGAACGAAGTCGATCGCGTTCTTCACGTAAAGACCGACATTCTTGATTTACGGACTCCATCTAAAAATGGGTCTTAGGCGAATAATGTTTAGATGAATAGATCTACTTACTTGGCTATGATTAAAAAGTTAGCTAAAGATAAGATACCATGACGGACTACCCACCCTTTCCAGAAGCTGTTCATTTGATCATAGTGCTCCCTGAGACTTTTCTCGATGGCAAGTGCGGTTTCTTTCTCATCGCGGCTAGTGCGTTCCAAATCCTCGTACTTGAGCCGAACCGCTTCGAGTTCTGACGTTAGGTGATCTCGTGTTTCATCACGTGCGGCGGTTGCTTCACGTAGCTGATCCGCTTGCACGACCAGTTTTCTCTGGGCCTCTAGCAGATTATGTAGTAGAAGGCAGCTGACCCTGACGGGAGTATACTGGAAAAAGGACAAATGAGATGGTAGGTTCAGGGGTCAGAAACTGGTGGACGAGATTACATACCTGATTCCCGGGCTGTGACTTGTAGTATGCTCTACATTGCTCGATCACTCCCCGAATCTCGTTGACTTTTCCGCCCTCCTTGACGATGCGAGCGATGTCGTCGAGAAGACGTTGAGACTCGTTGTCAATCTGTGGAGCGACAGCTACGACATCCGAGGGGGGTTCGACGGTTCTCGTGGAGGGATCACGGTCGATGTGAAGTTTTCGAATGTCACGAGGCGAGAATCGCTCGCGACAGAGGGGACATTTGTGTTGCATCAGATGGTCAAGACATCTAGCATGGATGTTGAGTCGATACGTCTCGATCATGACTGGCAACGGACTCACTTTTGGCAAAAGACATGACCACATGTGATGGCATGGGGCACGTTGGTCCCGGTAGTGTAGCACTCGAGACAGACGTCGCATGTTGAGTTTGGACCGACCACCAGCATGATCGAGAGCGAAAGGGACTGGCTAAGGACCCTCGCAGGAGACGAAAAAGCAGAACCAAAGGAGAAGCAGGAGATATAAAGAACCGAGCGGCTCTACAGCCTAGCCAAGTGCGCGTGGCGGCCTGGATTGGAGCGAACACCGGGCAGGGGCATTTACAATAACGGGCCTCTGACAACATTATAAGGCAGGCACGAGGCCGCTACTAAGCGACGAAGCGCCTTACATACGGGCAAACCTGTTGCAAACATCAGAAACCGGGTTCGTGACAGATAAAGCTATTTGAACTCAGTTCGACGCACTCACTTCATTTCGGGCTCTCTGGGATAACGGGGGGATGGCCATAGTCTCGGAAAATCCCTACTCGCTGGGAGGCACGATCAGCTTATTGAGGATATTTTAAACCTGTCGCTAAAGACGGTAAGACTGCCAATGTCGCGGTAATCTATTCCTTGCACTCGTGTTTTCAGCATGCCTGTGTCCCTTGCTGTGCATGCGGACAATGCAAACAAGCTACTTGCACGTTGTTCGTGATGATGCGGCTGGATGGCTTGCTGTACGGACCCGTTGAAAGTTAACGTTGAGATACCGCTGTCACTGAGAATTAGTTCCCGCGTCGCGCATGATTGGTTCCGGACCCCACGCCGGAGAGTCCTGGGCGACGTTGTCACCGCGGTCAGGTGTCCTCGGTCGGTGCTGTTCGAAATACCAAATATCCTGTTCTTTGTACTATCGTATGGCCCTTTTATCACCACGACTGCGGAACGGCGTCGTTCCCGAGAACGTCGTCGCTTCCTCCCTTCTATAGACTGCATTCGCTACCATCACAGCGCGGAATGGAGCCTATCGGAACATCGTCCTGTTGTTCCCCGAATACATCCGTTATGGTCGCGGCAATGGATTTGACGAGCAAATGTGGCAAGGAACATGTTTCTCAGCGGACAGACCTGATTTGAGCGTATTAGATATTCCGATGCTTGGCCCTCGGATCTTCCAGAGATGGTCTATTGATCCTTGTCTTTACTTAGTTTGCATGGCGCTAAATTCCCCACAGGTATCAGGTTATAGCATCTCCCACCTCGTTCTCTCTTTCCTTCCCCACTCTGACGTCGACCTCCGTCACCCGTCTCCAACGCTCCGGATCTATACCGTCAACGTGAACCAATCAGCATTAGCCAGCCAGCTCTGCGATACGTCAGCTTCATCACCCTGTGTTTGCCGATTCCAAGTGAAGGAGTACTTGACCGAGTCCTTTTTTTCACTTGACCGGGCCGAGCCTTTGCGCTCCAGATTCTGCCTCGTATCATGACACGAGCCTTGCTAACCGACGTTTGACGCTTCCTGCATTCCGACCTCGTCCCCTTGACGATCCACACAATCGACAAACGCCCTAACCAACGCTTCGAACAGAAGAAAAAAAAGTTTATTGTCTTGGGTGGGGGGAAACAGACGTTGGAAATCAGCCTCCGGTTCCTTGGAGCTAGGGCAAGTGAGTGACCAACCGGTCTCCCGATTACCCCCTGCCATCGCGCCTCGGCAACAGCTGAGCGAGTGACGCCTACTCCACAACTCACATCGGAGGCTTAACTCCAACCACTCCAAGCCCTTCGCCGCATCAGACGACCAAGTAAGCAAGCAGATGCATACGTATGTCGTCTGTAGTCATAAAGATAGGCAAAACCATGAGCAGTATACTCGGTCCGAACACTGGCACGCCGCCCCGTCGACTTGAATCGTTTCCACTGCTTCCATAGTTGGGGCTGCTCATTCGGCACAGAACGGACTCGTTCTCCTTGGAAACGGACTGAGGAAAGAAATATTAGCTTGTCGAACGTCCTCTCGTTGTCTACTGCTATCTATCCATCAGCACTTGTCAAATCACAACTCTCTCCCGCCGAGCCTCAGGATCTCAGGCTCACGACCGGATAACACCACTCCCGGTCCCCGGCACAGAGGCCCAGCAAGCAAGAAGAGGGAAAGAAGAAGAACAACGAGGTGGCTCGTGAGTCGCATCCGGAACTTCGGAAAGGTGTCCCAAACGGTAGCTTGACGTGAAGCGTAGACTGAAAGAAAACAAAAAAAGATGGAAAATAAA
>JBBPLY010000027.1:76201-89673 GCA_038090035.1 Xerocomus nothofagi | reverse complement strand
TAGCTTCCAAATAGCATCCACGGCGAGCGGTATCACGAGAATCGTGGCGCTTATCGGTGGCGGGTCGATGATCTTTACAGACCGAGTGCCTGCGTCGACAGCCGCAGGCGTTCGTTGCTTGATGAACGAACTCTAGATATGATCTGCTAGTCTTGCCTCTCTAACGGATCGTTTGTGTAAATCCAGCAAGTGTCTTGACGGACGCCAATAGGAATCTCTATCTTTCATGGCCGTTGAGCAAGCGGACAATTCTCTGACGACAACACCGTTCTAGATTCCCCGCTGACAGCCTGACGCAATCGACAGTTCCTGAATCACGACCGATATCAAGACTCACCTCCAGTCAAGGCATTCTACCGTTTCCACGAGATACGTACAGTGCCGATGCGGCAGCAGTCATCGTCGTAACCAATTACTGGACCAAACCCGCAGCACCACCCTTTTTCTCGAAGTAGACGAGGACACAAACGGATGCTAGAAAAAAAAAGCGAAGGAATTACATAACTAATGATTTAGTTTTGCTTTCACCACCAATGTGCATGAATGCCTTGAACACCATCTGGATGACCATGCCGTATGATAATCCATGCCCGGACCACCGAAGGTGAAATTGAATTGTACCTTCAAGTTTGCTTCTTCTTCGCGCTTCTTCCTCATAAGGAATCGCGCGACGAACCAGCCGACAATGTGTGCAAGAAGATGGAGAAGCAAATATTGGTAAGAACGCGATCCACCCGGGTGCAGGAACGTCTTGCAAGGCTGGCAAAGTACAGGGTTGCAACCGGGATGGTTGAGACGGCTGCGCTCGATAAAGAAGCGTTCACCCCAGGTAGAGGATACAGACGATCAAGAGCTGCATGGGATATCCCAGTATGGTGTAGCAATCCCAGAGATCTGACGAGCGATTGCTTCATACTATGAGCCTCCTGACCCTCGTCTGAGAAAGTTTTACTGTGGCTGGAGCTATGGCGTTGATCACCAGCAGAAAATCCCAACGCTCACGTCTGCGCTACTTCTACGAGCCTCTCAAGACCAAGGCCACCCTCCTAGGCCAGTTCTCTAGCCATTTTTGTGCTATTATAATGAAGCGATTTGAATTGCCGTACCAGTCCGAAGCATTGTTTATTATTTCCTTGAGCCGTCTGTGGATCTTGCGGTACAGGCTGCCGGTGTTCGTCGTCTTCCATGCCGAACGCGACGAGGAAACCATCAAGGCTTTCTATACCTTCCCAGGAACCCTTCACATTGGTGTCAAGGTCAGCGATACGGAAGGCAGCTCACAGCGCGAGGATCTAGAAGAGTATGCGCACAAGTCTTGCTCAGCCTCTATGCGAGGACTGCGAAAGACGACACGACCGGGATTCAACGGTACAGACGATCGCAGCTGGAGCGATCATCAAATCCTTCCCTATTTCTGCTGTTGAGTGAGCGTTGACAGCCTCGACATACTTGATGAAAGCCAACGTAGTCAATGGATGCGTTAAATAGGGACTATTGATCCGTCCTTGGGTTTCTGGTCCCGTGACATTCGCCTCGGAGTAGTAACCTGCCATCGTCCGAACGGATATCTTATGCAGAAATATATACGCCAGCATGAGCGCTTGTGTCACATGGTCATTTTCTTGCGAGTGGGATCAAGGGGAAAAGTGAGCAGTAGCGGATCACAACTACAGCTTCGCGCGCTTTCACCCTCATTTGTTTTAGCACAGAAAAGACGAACGACCGCGGGGCAGGTGTTTCAGACAACACCTGATGCGCGTCGATCAGCGACATTGATTACGACCAGAGTACATGCAACGACATGCGAGAAAACGATTTTTATCATGGCATCCACATGCGGATAGAAATATAACCATCACAGACGACGACCACGGCGACCACCCTATTGAAAGTGATTAGCAGACCAAGCAGCGAGGACAATCATAAAACGAGGCGCTACCTTTCTCCTTGTGGAGTCGGTGGGGATCGGCGTTACATCCTCGATTCTGCCGATACGCATACCCGCACGGGCAAGCGCGCGGAGTGCGCTCTGTGCACCGGGACCGGGCGTTTTTGTGCCGGTACCACCGGTGGCTCGGAGTTTGATATGAAGTGCAGTGATACCAACTTCACGGCAGCGTGCTGCGACATCCTGAGCAGCCAACATGGCAGCGTACGGCGAGGACTCGTCACGATCAGCCTTGACCTTCATTCCACCTTTTTGCAATATTTGAGATGATGGCAGGTTTGATACAGATGATAGTACAACGTACCAGTGACACGGGAAATGGTTTCCCTTCCCGACAGGTCAGTAACATGGACGAAGGTGTCGTTAAACGAGGCATAGATGTGAGCGACACCGAAAACGAGCTCTCCTTCGGCAACCTGAGGACCGAGTGAGACAGTGGTTTCTTCCTTGGGGACCTTCCTCTTTGGAGCCTGGAACATCCATCAGTCAGCACCGTCATCCATCATGAAATATCTGTCGGATCGATGGGACATCCAGACAACCGCACGTCTCGACGTATCCCACAATCTACGATATTGAACACGTACCATTTGACGAGGATTGAGGCAGTACAGACGTTAACTGATGCTGAGTGTGGGTGGCTTCAACTCAAACTCTCGACAGGGCGGCGATGCCAAACAAACCCAAATATACTCTTGTACGCCTCGGACTTTGCCGAGAACCTGAGTATGTACATAAACGTTCTCCATCATATTCGACTACGTGTGCTCATTGCCGGGTGATGAAAAAGCCATCTCGAGCCCACTTGAAACATCAAGAAGAAAATGAGCAGGTCTTGACGGCTTATCTATGGACAAACTCACAGCCACAGCTTGTCGCTGCGCGAAATCTCTATGCTGAGAAAATACAGCCATTCGTTACGCCAGTGGCATAGCGTTTGTCACTTGGAGCTTCTGCTTCTAGCTTTATCTATGAGCTCCAACGCTTGTCACTCATCGACAGAGCAATAAAAAAAGAGTATCAATCACTTTTTTTCTCTTTTCAAAGTCCAGCTCCACGTCTCACTGCGTCATGCACTACAAATTCGCTCATTGTTCTGCCCGTATCGATTTTGGGTACACCCTATGGGTTGCAGTACGGTGGATTAGTGGCTTGGCGGCCAACCGCCGCCGTAATCAGTGATAGCGGATGCTGTTATCATTGACACCAATGCTTATCTGTCCATCTCTCCTGGTCTGCTGATGCCCATTTTCGCATAAAAAGGGGTCTCCAAACAAGCCTGTCTCCTCACCAGACCTAGTAAACCCACTCACTCATCGTCATCATGTCGACCGCTCAATGCTCCGCTATCGCCAAAGCCTTGACTAATGCAGGTGCGCCTCGTCGTATGCCGCATGCTACTCCACCCACGGATCCTGAATTCGATCTCTGATAGGGCTCAGCCATGGCCAGCTCGCTGGCAAGGTCAACCTGTCCGAGCAGCGCGTCAAGGATGGTACGTGACCTCGTTGATCGGGCAGCAACGATCGTCGCCCGTCGCTCAACGTATCTGACATCGTGGCATTAATATTGCCTCTAGTCTTGACGGGCAATGCAAAGCCCACTCAACAAGAATTCCAGTTGATCGCCAGCGCACTCGGCCTCTCCAACCCCGTCAGTAACACATCCCTATCCCATCCGTCCCGATCGTTCACTAATTGTGTTATGGATCCCTGCCTAACAGCCCAAACACGCTGCTCAGGTCGCTGTCTAGGGTGAGAGTAGAGAGGAATGAGCGTCAAGACGTGCGCTTCACTCTCGAAAGTCGATCTTGTACTATTGCTTATTTGTAGTATTATCGAACATATCTTGATCATGTAGCCGCCATCGTCATCTACATATTTTGCGTCGGATCGCACACGGGGGTACGGTCGTTGGTTCGGTTAGATCACTATCGCCGATACTGCTGCTCGATCAGACAACTGTACGTCTCGACGCTCCGCAGTCATCGTGGCAGATACGACGAACGTGTATCGCAGCTTTACAGCTGTTTCGCATGTGAAGCGAACCCTTCGATCACTCACTCCATCCCTTGACATCGAACCCCCAACGCACCTTTCGACAACGGTCAACATGTCCACCCCCGAATCCTGATAGTTTTTCGATTCCTGACACGGACCCGAGATCACGCCAAGTAAGGTAGACACGCGCGTCATGATTCGGGAAGCAGGAAGCCTAGCACAAATGTGGTTCGGCGACCCTACAGGCACGCTGCAACGGCGAGGCGCGGCGCGTCCATCGGTGGAGGGGGGGACATATGCTTGCGAACCTTGCACGGAAATGACGCACAAACGTCGCCGCCCCGTCATCTCCGCCTGTTAGGCATCTTATCTGTACGTGTGCGTATCGCTTCCGTTCATGCGCGACGACCTTCATCGTGGAGAGATCATGCATCATGCATCATGTCCCAAGGCTGGCTAAACATTCTGCGCGAGAGGGAAAGACGAAAATACTGCAGACACATTGCGGTCACAAACGCGTCCCGCGAACCTCCCTAAACCCGAGCCCAGGCAACGTCCGTGAGTCATGACATGCCGAGCGACTTACAGCACCTGAACGTCGACTTGAGCGTCGCGGTGTCGTCCCGAGAGAATGGGTCAATACGCCCTGTATCCGCGATCGACCGCTCGACCGCCCGCTATTGAGGTAGTGCTTGATACCAAACTAGCGTAGTAACTCTGCACCTGCTTATCACCAACTCAGAGTTCAAGAATATGTATATTATACCGTACTTGGACATAGGGTCACCGCGAAGACGGACAACCGATAGAAGATGTTACGTCAATCATATCACTTCAACGGTCCGTCAGAACACCGTCCTGGAGCCATGAGGCAGGGCTACGCCTCGCTGTCAGGGGCCCGAGACACACGATAGATAGGATAACCATATCGATCTGGGCACGATCTCGAGAGTGGAAGGAAAAATACATGGAACAGGGGCGATGTCGGATGAGAAGTCGACTCACACCAGTAGATATTATGTGTGTTGGATAGAACGGCAGTACTCCGCGCGATCGATCGGCCTGTGCATCGAAAAATGGAAACGTACCACGAAAGTGGGCCCTTCACTCCACCCGTGGAGGACCTACATCCACCCGTGCCGTGGAGGGAGTCCTGGAGCGTTCTCCTTGGAGGGAGTCCCCCGTATGCGTCATGCATGGCGCGTCAGAAACACGTGTGGTCAACGTTGCACCATGCCAGTCTCGGAGTCGATCCATCTGTCCACCGCGATTCGCATAGGAGAGCATCTCAGTCGAAAGCACAACGTGGCCTGCACGCCATCCACAGGGACCACACCACGGGCCTTATCTCGTCCAACCGTCGGCTTGAGCTCAACGTACCGTACGTACCTGTACCACGTTCCGAGATTTCGAATCCTATCCTTCCACGTTCAAGTTCTATATCCCTGAGGTCTGAACGTGGAACGATGCATCGTTCCCACTAGACACCCGGCGACCGCCGTCCAAGCCAGTTACAGCGTCGCTATTGTGGTTCAGGTTCCGTTCTAGTACGAGAAGCAGGCCATTGGACGCACGGATGAGCGGTGCCGGACGAATGATGGTATGATAGTTGAAAAATGCGCCGTGATCTTGGATAGCTATGCTGTGCGCATGTGAAGCTCCATCGCAAAGCATCAATGCGGTCATGATCCAGGATCCCCCATGCTGTGGTGTTGCAGATGGGTGATACGGTAGACACGACAGCCTGCAGATCAGGGCGAGACGGCCTTCAGCATCACCACTCGTCACAGTCAACGATGATCCGGCCACACCAAATTTACGAGACACGAGATCCGACAAGGTACAAATGGAAAGCAAAAAGGTCATCAATGTCATTTGTCCAATGTTCGTAACCAAAATCATGTACCAAAGTCGTTAACATTCAGTAAATGCAGAAATCTATAAATCTGCAAACCAAGTAATCGTGAATGAATCGTATGAATGTGAATGTGACCGAGACAAGAAACCAGGGGAAATGCAATGCTACACAAGTATTGGACTGCTGGACCAACAACGCTAGAAAACGCTCTCCTTGGCGGTGTGGAAAGTCAAAGGCGATAAGTAACAGGAAAACGGAACGAGATGTGGCTGAGAAATCTATCCAACAGCCCAGACGAGAAGACAAGGAAATAATATACGATACAGCAGAAAAAGTGGATTAAGCGCAAGGAGCAAAAACAAAAAAGGTGAGACGTTAAGCACTAGAGATGAGATAGACGAGGATGAGCGAGATGAGGAAAAACTAGAGTCGAAAAGGAGACTAGATTCTAGATAGAAACAGTAAAAGGATCAAACCGAGACGGAAGATAGCAATAAGAGAGATATTAGGATAGTAGTCCGGAAACTGCTGGACTGAGATCCGAAAAGAAACTGAAAGGTCTATGTGGAAATGCGGTGGTATCAAGCTGCGTTAGAACCTGATGAGCGGGAGCGGGTGGCTGGTGTTGCGTAGGGATAATTGATCGTTTTGCCGTTGGGAGGACTATACGCGATATTTGGGTTAGGCATCCAACGTTCATGGATCACTTCTCTATCTGATTCATCAGAATAGGAACGGATGATTTTTTGGGGAGAGGTAGTGGAGATGGACATAGTTCGAGGTTTGGAGGGTGGCACGGGAGAGATGGGGGATGTAGGGCGGAGGTTGGAAGAGCGGAGGGGTGTCTCGTGACGGACAGCGGGAGTCATGATTCGAGCAGGTGTGACAGGTCTGGAGCCAGGAGAAACGGAGGCGCTGCGCATATGATGAGAAGTGAAGCGGGACACTGGCGTAGGAGTGGAAGGAGGCATAGGAGGCATAGGGGGAGCAACACCGTATACTGATGCACCAGACGAAGAAACAGACTGACGACGGCCCTCACTGATCATACTAGGGGCGGCAGAGGAGGAGCGAGTAGGGGAAACGGAGCGCGTGGCGGATTTGAGCGCCATGCGACTAATCTCTGCGCGGAGAGATTGGCACTCTTGTACTTTTTGGGTATAAAGGGTTTGCTATGCGAGTCAACGTTAGGAAAAAAAAAATTATGCGACGAAACGAGGATCATTTACCTGTCTAAAGGAAAGATGAGATGACGGAATGGTGCAACGGAATGGAACGTACTGTTTAAGCTCAGCTTCCAACTTTGTCATGGATAATTCCATGTCGTCCAGCTTCCCTTTGAGAGTGGCCTCGACAGATTTGGCCATTTTTGTTACTTCGGAATGAGCGAAGTGGTTCACAAGGATAGCTCTGAGCAGCGCAGCACTCAAAGTGAGAGAAGAAACCTGAGAGAAGA
Organism: Xerocomus nothofagi; assembly: GCA_038090035.1. Classification (NCBI taxonomy): domain Eukaryota; kingdom Fungi; phylum Basidiomycota; class Agaricomycetes; order Boletales; family Boletaceae; genus Xerocomus; species Xerocomus nothofagi. Next base: position 82,411 of record JBBPLY010000027.1, on the reverse strand, counting down.
GTGAGAAAAAAATAAATCCGCAGCTGGGTAGAGGGGACGGGACCTGGTCATCTTGTTGTTTTTCGTCATGCGTCAACCACTCTTGAAGTTCATTGTGGAGAGTAGAGACTTCTTCGACTGAACATTTTTTTGCGGCCACGGCGGCGACCTTGTCCTCGAGACGGCGAGCCTCGGCACGGGTGCGCGAGAAACCGGGCTCGACGATGGGGAAACGAGATGGGGCGTGGCGGAAGGAAGAATCTAGAGCCTCGTGCGCACCACCCCGCCGCCTTGGGGTGGCATATCCGCTCGCAGAGAAGTCAATACGGATAAGACGGACATCGTCACTGGCAAAGTGTTCGCGGCAGAAAGGACAGACGGGTTTGAGGCGAGGTAGCGTCTTTTCTACGATCTTGTGGCAGCAAGTGGAACATAGGACATGTCCTGGGATGATGGACATGAGGTCAGAAATTTTTCACGGTGGAGAGGGATGGAGCGAGTTACCGCAGGGAATGGAATGGGGGACACAATGCGGACCGTACTCTTCCGCGCACACGTCGCAGACCGAACCAGGACTGAGCGTCAGCATGAGGGCCAAGACGATGAAACCCTTGCCAGGTTTGCTAAAAGGAAATCTTTGACAAGGGATATCGCTTGACGGGATGGTGGAGGATAAATACCATGAGACGGAAAATTAGAGTGGCGGACCAAACTTTAATCAAAGTTGGGGCTGGCCAAACAAATAGCACTGCTTCGTTCAACTCCGAGTCACGATTAATCATCGTTATCACACATTCCAGAACTCGCTCTGACCTCCTCGTGTCTACCCGTATTCCGTCTGTAATATTTCTTTCGGTGGTGCTATACCAAGGGCGACTGGAAAGTATAGGGCTTGGGACTTAGACGGCACACAGCCCCAAACCGCCGCCGACCAGCGCGAGCCGCGTGTTTTCTCCTACGCACTATTTCCCACGCTCACGGGGTCTCCCAGATGGCGATGCTGATTATCTTTCCTTGCTCTTTTCGTCCATGTCATTTCCCCTCGGCTACGCTTGCGTTCTGGAATAAAGGCAGTCCGTTATCGATAATCCGATGCTTCCCTGCCGAGATACACGTTGGTCTCTGTTTAAGAACGGAATATTCGGCGTGGACCTCTCCCCCGTCGACTGCACTCGATCTCCGTACGACTTTCCTTGACTTGCACGCACTCCAGCACCATTTCTTTATCACTCGTTCTCCCGCAGATGAAGGCGATGGAATCGCGGACTACTGCCACCTGTCATGGGACTCCAACCTGTCTTCGTCTTCTCAGTCCAATATTAATCCCCCTCAGGCGTTATGCCATACATGAGGCTCGTGTGATGTGGCTTGCGCACATGAAGAAAGCTTCCCCGCAACATGCCGTTTTCATTTACGACCTATCGTCTGATGCCTCTCGTCGTTTTGGTATAGTACACATACATGCATACATGGATATCAATCAACACCCAATTCAATCCCTGATCCAATGGAAAAACACCTCCGATTCGAGAAAAAGAACCACCGGTGGCGTTTAATGGTTCAAATCGAATTCATCTGGGCACCCGATTGCATCGAAGCCAATATCACTATGAACTTTGGACGATGTTCTCGATCTCGAGTTGGACCCGGACGCATGCGGCTTTGCCTTCAGGGGTCCGACCTCCCAGGAGGGTCTCACTTTTACCCCCGATACCCACCGTGGCAGCCTCATACAGGAGCTCGAGGAGCTTGACCCACTGTTTCCCCCATACTTGCTTCGCCTCCATTCCACCCACATCGAGCGCAGCTGTGTGACCCCTTTAGTCACCAGTACCGTGAGCTTCGACTGTACATACCATATAAGAGTTGCGCAGCGACCGCGGTAGACAGCAATCGCTCATCGTTCATCATCCTAGAAAAATATGTCCAATACCTGGGTAATCGGAACATGCTCTCTAGCGGTCTCGCAACGGGAGCGGTCATGACGAGGAAATACACACGCATCATCCCAGAGATGCGTGTCACATACTCTCCCGACGACTCTTGCTCGCCGTTGCTCATGCGGTATCCCATGGCTGTCTTGAAGGTTTCTTCCTCCCATGGTGTACCATCAGCGTCAGTCGACGGGATGGTACTAGGCACTGGCCATCCTCCAGATCGCTGCACGAGCTTCGCGAAGAAGATTTCGGGGAAGGCGGGCAACCTCTCTAAAAGGTTCGCGGTGACCAACGCCAGAGGGATAGCACTCTTCTTCTCTGCCGTTACTTCCGTCTCCGCTTGTAGCAATACCGCCTTTGCCAAAGAGGAAAGCGAGGCCAGGTACAAAGATTGCGGGAGACCTTGATGTGGATGGACGAGTTCAAAGATTTGGCTAGTCTAATTAGGTTCGTAAGCGACACCCCGTAATCCGAGAAATTTCTCACTATCCGCGCGATCGTGGCCGGGTCCTGTGTTAGCTGGCCTATCTTTGGAGTTATTTGTCTCCGAATAGCACTCCATTGCGGCTTCAACGCCTTGTCGCCCTTGACAGTCTTCATCGGACCGGCTTTAAGGTTCTACGACATTGCCCCTTAGATTCCGCACCAATATCCGTCGAAGTACTTTTTACCTTAAGCGTCTGTCGGGCACGAACCCAGTCTTCCTCGGGTAAAGTCATATCGAAGACTTTTCTCCTCTTTTCTGCCGCGGCCAGCGATGCACGTTTCTCCCGTTCGGCCTCGTCCCTAGCTCGTTGCGCTGCTTCTTCTGCCTCTCTCTCCTTCTGTCTCCGTTCTTCCTCTTGCCGTTGTTTTTCCTCTTCGGCCAATCGTTTCTCCTCCTCTAGTTTTCTCTGACGTTCCTCCTCTTGTTTCTTTCTTTCTGCTTCCAATTTCTTTCGGTGATTTTCTTCCTCTAATCGTATGGCTCGTTCTATGCGTTCCTGTTGCACCATGTCCTGCTCGCCCCATTGTATCCTGAGTTGATTTAGATCCGACTGTTGCTTCAACTTGAGTGCCGACAACAGCTTCTGCACGTCTGCCATCTGTTGGTCGTGTTTCGCAGCGAGCTTCTGCAGGTCCTGATCCCTCCGCCTCGCACGCTGCTCGTGCGTCTCGAGAAGGGTATCTGCATGTTCTTTACGTGCCGTGCGCTAACAAAGGTCATATCATGAGTCGTGACATTCCAGCGAGGGGACGGCAACTTTGGAAAACACGCACCAACGCATCTTTGCGCGCCTGTTTCTCCCACTCTTCGTAAGGATCGTGATGGCGCGTCCGAAGCCGTATTGCAGCTACCGTTTCCTCGACGTGTCGTCGTTCCGCTGGGCTGCACGGTTCTCGTTTCATGCTGCGTTGTGTGTGTGTACGTGGCATGGTACAAAAGTGCAAGGGGAAGCATAAGACATACGGCAGGCGTACGACGAGAAGTGACTCACGAGGAGGAGACGACGGGTAGTTCTCCATCTGAATCGAAACAGACAGAGTCGGTGAGAGAAGAGGGCGAGCTTGGCGCGTGGTTGGCATCGCTGAGGGGTTCTTCAGGTTCGCTCTCAGAGTCGGAAGGAAGACCAAAGCCAGAAGTTCGCCTGTGACAACTGGGTGGTCGTGAGCGGCGATGTACTTGGGGGTATAAACGCGACTTACCGACGTTCTGGAGATGGAGAAGGAGATCTCGGTAGACCGTAGCGCATCGCAGATAGTGATCGGTCAGTTCTGAAACTCGTAGAGGTATAATCGACTGTTCGCGTGTTTACTGCATTGGGTATGGTTTGTGTACTTTTTGCAGGATCCCAGCCAAATGGCAAACTTGTATGTACCTCCTGACCTCTCACTGTTCACTCGACGGGCCGCCGTTGTAGGAACCCAGACGTGGTGATATATCCTGGGAGTGCATCTCGGCCATGTCGATTCTCTTCCCACCGACTGACAACACCGCTCGTACGATGACAGGACCAGCACATTGACGTATGTACCAAAAATCTACCGAGGATCGAAATGAATTATGCTGTTTAATACTCTGGAAACTAGCCTTGTCTTCGCTGCGGCATCCTCGCTCGTGCCAAGGAATCGGTCGGCAATAATCTTCTCTCACCCGTGACCTTGTCCGACGGCATTGTTCGGTACTCCCCACATTTATTCAGATGTCGAATACACGATGGGCATCCGTGTGGTACATATAAAAAGCCTTGCGCTTGGCAAACACACAATGGCAACGAGCTCAACCCACCTCTTGTTCCGAACGCCCAACGATCGCTCGCAGTGATGGTCAACTTTACGATCCTCGCTGGCGGATATACTGCCTATGTCGCGTCATATATATTCAATACCGATGACAACACCTTGACCTACCTCAACCAGTACACGACTGGCGGCAACCCGTCGTGGATCATTTCTCACCCAGTAAACAAGAGTATATTGTAGTATGTGTCTCCTCGTGTGTCTTTTGATCGCAATTCGATTGGATTACTTCCGTCTAGTGCGACTAACGAGAACACTCCTGACGGCGCCATACAATCGTTCACCGTTGGACCGGAAGGCGCAATGACTCTGGTGGATTCAATTAGCTCTGGGGGAAGTGGTCCCCCTTATTGCGCCGGTTTGTCCACAGGACAGGTTGCAGTCGCCAACGTACGCACCTTCGTCACCTTGCAAAATCACTTCATTAATCACGTTACAGTATGGCTCTGGCACAGCACGTGTTGTCCCCACGGAGGGTGACTACTTGCATTTCTCCAATGACTCGGACATCTGGACGTTTCCCGTCCCCACCACTGGTACACAAGGTGTCTCCGAACCTCACATGACCTACCAATTTGGTAGTGAAGTCTTTATTCCCGATAAGGTCAGTTACCGTCGGGCCCGGGTGTATCGATTCGGTCTCTGAGCCACCCACAGGGTAACGACAAGATCTGGAGGCTTGGCGAGGTCGATGGCAACCCCGGTGATTATGTCGTTCATGGTTACATTCAACATCCCATCGATAGCGGACCTCGCCATATCCGTATCAGAGGTATGCCGTCCCTGTGGTCCGTTTCGTCGGCACTTGTTGACGGTACTCTAGACAACATGCTGTACACCATCCACGAGTTATCGAGTACCTTGACTCTCCAGGAGGTCCCCTCCTATCCCAACGGGACTTCTCAGATCCTCTCAAACGTTTCGATCATACCCCCTGATCCTCCTGCAGGCTCCGCATTTGCCGCCGCCGAGATCCTTATTCCAGAGCCTACATTAGAATATCCTATCCCGTACATCTACGCGTCGAATCGCAATACGGGCGTACAAGATCCTCGAGGAGACACCATCGCCATCTTCGAGAATGTCGGTAACCAGCTTGTTTTGCGCAACCAGGTATATACCGGTCTCGATCAGATCCGTGGGATGATGTCCGGGGAGCAGGCGGGCTTCGGTGGTGAGGCGTACATCGCAGCTGCTGGGTATGCGGGCACCGCCGGCGTGAAGGTGTTCAAGAGAACAGAAGGTGGTTCTAATCTGGAGGAGGTTGCAGCGAACACCGACATCCCCACTAGAACGTCCTTTGTTTGGTTAAACCAACACCAAGTCCTGGATTAGATTCATTGTAGGCATATGATCTACTTTATCTCATCTATGCCGTGGTAGGTGTCCGATGTGTCTGTGGTTATCTAAAAAAAGGTTGGGGGGTTCTACTTGCTCTCAATCTTACCATGGTGCTTTGCAATGCGATTAAACCCGATCCCACACTTGCACCTCCAAGTCACAATTTTGTCTTCTCGAATTTTGAACCTTGATTACCTTGCATGCAAGGTGCAAGGTTTCCCCGACCCATAATTATTAAGCACATGCTCAGTATACATAACAATGCTGTGCAATCACATGCTACGCAGTCACGTGTCTCCATTGATATCCACCGTCCCGCGTCAAGACTCAAGGCCTCAAAGGTATGTACATACATCGCTTTTTCGTCGCCTTGCGCTCGGTGGTCGATTTCCCTCCACCATTGACAATATTGACGTGTGATCGTGTCTCTGTTCCTCAGCCGATCATCGATCATCTTCCATCTCCAATTCATGCGAGGGTGCGTTCTTGAACCGGAAACAAGCAAGGTTTGCGCCGACGCAGTCGGCCATTCCCAAGTATCAAAATATTGGGAAGCGTCCACATTTAGCGTGTCGAGATGACGGGAGACAGGCCATGGAAAAGAACTAGTAGCATTCTATTACTGTCTGCCACACGCTTGAGAAAATGTGGAAAGATGGGGATATCGCAGAAT